>CM068306.1:5993812-6282318 GCA_034768735.1 Schistosoma mekongi | reverse complement strand
TGTAATCAAAATTAAGTTTATACATAAATTGGTCACCATTCTAATAAAGGATTTGAATTCACTGTATATTTATGATTTCCACCATTTTACTAATAATGAGTCATTATTTCTGTATTTGTTTTACACAACTGGCGAAATGTTATGACTTGTAAGTATTAACATTGAATTGCTAGCCTAGGTGCTTTTAGTGTGTACATTAAGATTATTTTAATTCCTACGTTTACTACTTATTAAATTCTTTTTTGTGACCGGGCCTGTCAGAATTCCTCTGGAGGCTTATGAACTATGCTTTTGACTGTCGTTTGACTTTAAATCGAAAGACCGAATCGACACAACTTTGGAATGTAGCATTACAGGATTTCCATTCTTAACCATGTTTCACTTTTATCAATAAATCTCGCGATACAATACCTTACATTTTGTGTTGAACATTATCATTATTCCTTGGAAACAAATTTGGTGTGATTGGATATGAGCTGGTTTCTCAGCTAATATACTATGAAATTTAATATTGTGATACAACATAATAGAAATCTGTACGAAATTACATACCACATAAACCAATTATACATGATGTGTTACTTTAGTTGATGTTGAGTTGCCTCCGAAGATGTGTGGAGCCTTTAATTAGAACACTGAAAACACTTGAATAATATCATATAGATGACAGTTTTCAATGTCTGCCATTTTTGACGCGAGATTAAGAAATGCATATTTTCTGGTAGGATGCTCTTTAAGCCATATTACCTGATTTCCATTTCGGTTGTCACAATACCACATTTTATTACCTAGCGCAAACAAATAGTTGTAATTACTATCCGGGTACCTCAGAGTTCTTTCGATTTTACCTAAACTCGGTTTGCAACCGTTCAGTGTAGTTGCATATATGCATAGATAACGAGGATTATAACTGAAGTACTCGATACAAGTAAACGACGTCTATACCGTTTACTTATTTTTATCCCTTGTTAAAAAGCTAGGTACTTAGTATTAGTTTCTGAAATGGCCTTCCTAATGATTGCCTGAAGAAAACTAGCCAATAGGACTTACGTTACTACTATATCTTGGTAAGCTTGGGAAACTGATTGGTTGGCACTGTACTGTAGCGATCAAAGCCTACCTCAAAAATATGGATAGAGAGGACTATCATCGGCGGATAGGAGCTAGAGCCACGTCGTTTATTGAGTAAAAACAATTCTTTTCATATATCATATGCTTGACCAAACAGTAGCAGAAAATACGCAACGCGTTAACGACTGGACTAAGGGGAGTTGTGCACAGAAATCGGGTTAGTTATGTCACTATACGATTACAATAACTAGGGGAGAAAAGCAGATATGACAACAGTTTATGAAAAGCTTACAATCTAAGCAACATACAACATAGTTGCTAAATGTTCAACGTATGCACTGTAGAAGTAGGGGTCACGATGCCACGACGAATGTATAGTCTACATAGAACCTGGCACATGTGTGCATCGGTTTAAGTTGCCATACGTCTATGACACCGCAAGATTAACATCAGATTAGTAGAAGTTACCTCAGTAAAAATAAAAATAATAATAATAGTGACAAGAAGTGTGAACATATACAATATAGTTCAGGGAGCGCGAAAAGAAAGTTATTGAATTATTTAAAGCTCATGATTTAAGGGAAGATAATAAGTGATTACATCTACGCCATTGTGACCGATTCTTGGCCATATCACTCAGTGTTTCTAGCCACTAGTTACGGTATTCGCGAGAATCCCATCCAGGTAATCTTCAGCTACCGACATGACTCAAATCGGCAGTCAGTGACTTCATGGACTGATGTCATGTTTTAGTTTGTCCATCTCTAACTTTCTTTCATCCTGCTCCTATATTAGCCAACATTGCGCGTCGAGGTAGACGGTGGTTGGGCATACGCAACACGTGTCCCAACCACCTCAGTCGATGAAGATTTACAACCTCATCGACTGATTTACCACCTTTGTTTAACACCGATCGTCTAACCTCGTTATTACTTACTCGGTGATCCTAGCTGATGCTAGCGATGTTTCGAAGACATCGATGGTCAAAAACTAATAACCTTCGAGTGTCGTCTACCCTTAATGGCCACGTCTCACACCCATACAGTGAGACAGAGCGAACTGTTGAGCAGTACACTCTTCTTTTCGTTGAGGGACGAATATCTCGTTTACACCATAGGTGAAGTAAGTTGGCAAAAGTCAAACGATCTTTTTGAATTCGTACTGATATTTTATCAGAGACCAACTGATTATGGCTAATCAGACTTCCAAGATAGGTGAAGTGATCGACGTTCTCGGTTACCTGACTCCCTATCTTTAGCTCAGATGTTGACAAAAACCAGTCCTGTGGAATAGTTAGCATTTAGATGGAGGGGGGTGGGTCTTGAGAAAGGCATTTTGAACATGTTTGGATTGGAGCTTATTGCTGTTAAAAAATCCTGTATCTTATCAGCGTCTTCACCAAACAGGACTATGTCATCAGCATATTGTAAATCAATAAGCGGATCTTCTAGTAGAAGGTCAGTTTCTGAAGAATCAGACGATGGGTGTAATTTCCAGCCGTATGTCGACTATGAAATTAAGGAAAAGTGGGGAAAGTGGTTAGCTTTGACGGACACTACTTGGGGTTACAAGTTCAGATTACAGTTTGCTGTATGCTGTAACACGACATAGTGTTTGAGTAAAGAGCCTTAACAAGAACTATATACTTCTGGAGTACGCCTTTATGTGAAGGACATTGCCATAGATCTCGGTTTACCGAGTCTAGCGCCTTCAAGTCAAGGAAAACCATCATTGTTGGGCTCCGAAAGCATGTCTGTGTTCTATAATCTGACGAATGGAGAATATCTGGTCTATACAACCGCGACCAGGTCTGAAACCAGCCTGGTTTTCTCGTATTTGTAGATCACGAGTTGTGGTTAAGCGTCTGATAATTATAGAAGCTAGTATTTTAGACACTATATTAGTCAAACTAATTCGTCTCTGGTTATTACAGGACGATTTTGACCCTTTCTTATATACTGGGACGATTAACGATCGACACCAGTCAGACAGAATTATATCAAGTTGCCAAACTTTAGTCAAAATATCAATCAGCCTAATTGTCAAATTGGGACGACGCTCCTTTAGGACCTCTGGAGACAATCCTTCCGAACCTGCTGCCTTGCCTTTCCTTGGATTAGCTATAGCCTTTTCGACTTCGACAAGAGTCGGGGGACCTAAGTCGACTTTCCATTCTGGCTGTCTCGAAATAGTGGGTAGTTTAGAGTAGCTGAAAGTCAACTGAACCGCTCCTTGAAGTGTTCAACCCACCATTCTAAACGTCTAGACTGAGAGCTAATATGTGTTCCATCTTTTTCGGAGATCGTTTTACTAACGCTTGATTTTCTAATCCCGGTTTCTTTTATTAACTTGAAAAGTTGTCTAGTGTTACCTATCCTCGCTGCCTTTTCCATTTCCTTTGCTTTCGTTACCCACCACTGCTCACGGTCGTTTCGCAGACCTTTCGTCAGTTTGTATCTAATTCCCCTTCGCTTCTCATCATGTACGGCGTCTGAAGAGATCCATTGATTTTTCTTGACATGTTGATTTAAGTCCTTGATAGATATCATTGTAGATGCCACAGCTGTTTGGACATCTTGGCAAGCAGTATATAGTTAGATCGCATCTTTATAATTACTTAAGGGATTCTTCAGTTGTTCCTGGAATTTAATCTTGTCTGTTTCATTGCTGAACTGAATTCTAACAGGTTTTCCTGTAGTAGTTTTTATTTGCCCAGTAAGGTGCAAGCAAATGCATGATCAGAATCTGAAACGTGTACTCCAGAAAGATCGGCAATCTTCTGTAGTGCCTCTTCAGTGGTGAATAATGGCGATATGGTCTATTTGAGTCAACCGTTGAGTAGGGCCAGGAGGTCACCATGTTTCACGATGTCGCTCGGTATGCTTAAAGTTGGTGCCACGAAGAATGTACTCTAGAGATTGCGATTTTTATTCTTCGATTCAATATAACTGTTTCGCTTACCGTATTGCTTTACTGAACTTGTGTGATGCTGATACATTAGTTTCTCAATGCTATGTCTCACTCTATAAACAATAAACTATACTTCGGAGACCTGAAGTGTCAAAGTAGTTCGTACTTCAGTAGTATTATGTTGTAATGTAGAACAGTTACTCATTTCATCCTATTAGTTATGCAAACGAACTGCCCATGTTTATAATTTCCCTCTCACAGAAAAAGTCGTTAAAGCCTTAATTAAAGTCAATTGATATTTTAGATTTCCACTAGAATTCTATGTGCTTGCTTCCATTAGTTCGGAGCTATTGAAAAATAGCTACTATTTACTGTGTATGTGATATCAATTATGAATCGCTAATATGAATTTTCAGCTACTAGTGTTCACATTTACACAAGATGTCTTAAATGTTCGCAATTCCGTAATATTAAAGCTAATAACGTTGAGTTTTTAAACCACTATTTGAGTTCGTTGTTTGATATCCAGAAATGAACTCCGATCAGTCTTAGTTAGCATATGCTCATCTCGACCACATTGCCTTGATGCAACCAACATTATTATAAGTAATTGAAATAAATGGATTACGGCTATTGGTGGAATTTAAGAGGTGCTTTTTATCTTGTTTAGGACGTGTCATTAATATGTGCCATCAAAGTTTTATTAGAATTCTGCATTTTAAACAGATTTTAGTCTAACGTAATAGTTTTTTATAGGAATTTTTGTTCAAGGAGGAACAAATAGAATCACAACGTAATATGGTATTATATTGTCGTCTATCAACATACCTCGCTGTAGTTAATCAGCTGATTGTCGAAATTTCAAATCTCACCAAATAGGATTTGTTTTGTTTCTCTTTTTCGTACTTAAACATTTCGTTTCTTTTGTATATGTACTCTTGTGTATATACTACTATTTTTATTTTAAAGCGCTCACGGTGGATCTTTGTATGATTTGTGTGGATCTGCTTATCCATACAACTTTACTGCTAGTTTAAGTAGTGATTCATCCAATCTTAATTCTAGCATTCTTGATTCGTGTGCAATAATCCCTCAGTTCGAACTCGATTCATGTGATGGATTACCTGAAACTTATATACGTCAACTATTAACAAGCGTTCTTGAAGCTTTGGTCTATATGCATGATACACTAAAAATGGTTCACTTAGATGTTAAGGTAAGTTTGAAATTTTTAAAGATAATCCATTCTCCACCCAACTTTTCAGAGGTTGATCTCTTTTCCGGAGATTGGCTTATGGATTTAAAGATAAAAATGCACTATACACGGATTGGTCTATATCATCGTCTAAACTGATCATAAGGACTGAAGTTTCCTAACTACTTCATTTGTTTTAGAAGTATCATCATCACTAGTGGGTCGGTATCCGATGAAATCTTAACGTGGATTCGGAAAGCTCATTTATCCTACACCAATTTGCGTCACTTGTAGTATGAACAAGATGTCTATATGCTAACAAAGGAGCGGTTATACTTACCCGCAGTTTCCTCTGTATTACTTTAGGATTGTAAAATATGTACTGTGTAGGTAGGAGACATATGCATGCTGTGGGTTTTTGATCATAGCTGTCTTCGAACCATTGGTCGCGTATCATGTAGCAGCCGAGTGAGGTTAGTCAAAGTGTGCTAGGAAAAGTTGAGAAATAGGTTGATGGGATTGTGAATATTTAGCAAGTGAGGCGTTTGGAAATTTGCATTAAGTGCGTTTAACTGCTATTTACCTTGGTGTTTAGTGTTGGCTGGAGTTGGAATAAGTTGGAAAAGATCCAGTGTTTACCAAACTAAGACATGACATCAGTTAATCAAATCACTGATTGTTGGTCTGGATCATATTGGTAGTTGGAAACTACCTGGTTTCCATCCATGCAGCAGTTGGAGACGCTTAATGACAGTTTAGAATCAGTTATAGTCTCATCCGTTCTATTTTTCTCTAAATCATGAGATCCAGTATTCCTTCAAATATACCGTCTTTCTATTCCTTATTCTTGAGTCGTGCTTTCACTATCATTGCTACAGTAATTGTTTGAACTTTCGTTATTCTTGTTAATGCTCTAATGGGGGGGCACGAAGACTTGTTAAATCTGCGTATTTATACCAGTCTCTACGCTAACTGGCTAACATACTGACAATTTCCTCCAATTTGGTAACCAACATCTCTCAGATCGTTTTCAGTTACGAACCAGTAACTTACTGTCATGTTATGCTTGCAACTCATAATTGTTTTGACTTATTCCATTCTGCTCATTTTTCCATCCTTTAAGGCCTCTGTAATCTAATTAGTAATTTATTTTGTGGTATAACACAGTACAAACTTATTCCGCATAAATTGTAAGTATATATATATATATCATATCATATCTATATTGCTTGATCACCGAGAAATCCACTAACCAATGTGATGTTTATCTAGTCCTTTTAGTGTTGACCGAGTTCTGCGTCGTGACCACTGGTCTGAGCGACTCGCCATCAAGTGCTTCATGTAGTGGTCGTTAGGTCTCATGTTACTCGGCGTCAGCCACCAAAACCTGTAATATTGACAAAGCTGATACTCTAGCGTATTTAAGAGCAGCCCTACAAGTAGTCAGCTGCCACCGGAATACCTAGGTGGTGACTGTTAAAAACCGTAAAACTAAGCAACTGTGTTCTAATTAGCAGAAAACCATCAATTATTTCAAAGTTACGTCTTGCTGAGAAGTGCACAAAGTCCAGATGATGCAAGATCTCCCTCCGACCACTGGCAATCGCCTAACATTAAGATGTCAACTAAATTGTTGCTCAATTAAATAATATTCTTTTACCTGTTTGAAAATTAGTATTGTAACGTATTATATAGTCATACAGTTATCTTCATTATTATTATTGATAATTTTCAGTAAATGGTCAAAGTACAAAAAGCGAGGTCAAATAGTTTGCAAAATTCAAAGTTGTATATTATTCGTTTATTTTCACTTATCATTAATACGAACATTACAACATTAAACTTATCCATTCCATTTTACTAATACACTCACGTATACACATTCCATCTTAGGTCATAAGGGTGGATTTGTCAATTTTATCCATTAATATATTTCTTTTTCTAAACCGTTACATTGTTTGACTTCATAGTTAGGAGTAATTCGGGCATTTCAATTGTTATTGTTTAACTGTATAACTAATTGTTACTAAAAAATAAAGAATATCGCACTCATCACGAAATTTGCGACATTAAACGTGAATGTAAGAATGTTAGGAATGCGATTGTCCCCATCCAAATACAAAATGCTACTTCAGGATTGGTTTGATTCCGCACCGAAGTTAGTGATAGGGAACGAAGCTGTTGAATGTGTTAACCGCTTCACTTATCTTGAGAGCCTCATCAGTGCTGACAGTCTGGTGTCTGCTGAAATTTTGCCTCATATAAATAAGGCCCGATTAACTTTTGTGAATTTGCGTCACTTGTGTCGTAGGCGAGACATCCGACTATTGACCAAAGGACGCGTTTGCTTTGCACCAGTCCGATTCGTTTTACTTAATGGATGTGAAACATGGCCATTAAGGACAGAGGATATTCATAGTCTCCTAGTATTCAATCATAGATTTCTTCGAAGCATTATTCGTGTTTTCTGGGACCACAGAGTATGCAATACGTGAGTTAGGAATAGAGTACTAGGTAAACATGGTAAATCTATTGATGAAGTAGTAAATCTTCATCAGCTGAGATGGTTAGGACATGTGTTACATATGCCTGATCACCACCTACCTCGACGAGCAGTGCTCTTTGGTGTGGGAGTAGGCTAGGGGCGGCCAAATCAAAACATGGCACCAGTTGATGAAGTCATCGACGATTGAACTGAGCCATGTTAAGAGATGCAGACTACCTGGTTGGGGTCCGCGTGATGATCGTAAGCAATCGTTAGAGACTTTAGGTAATATGTCTCAAAATCGTTGTCAATGGCGCAGGTGCATCCGCTCCTTGTCTTCCTCCAGATTCTAAGTTTCTGAACTTATCATAATTTACTTCTTACTAAATCATATTTTCTTAAATCTTATCTCCGATCTTTATTCCTTTCCATTAATACTAACTCTGTTACTACCTCCCCTACTCTGGGATTTGATCCGATAATTTAATCTCCATCTGCTAATTGAGGTATAGTAACTTGAACTGATGTACGCATGTACCAAGTTCTACGTTGTAACTGACTGACTGACTGATCACGAAATTTCTGGTTTCCATGTTCGATCCTGCTTAAGCTCTTGGATACACTTTCTAAGAGGTTCAAACTTGAAGAAGGCTTCTCTGTGTTAGGATTTTAATCCCTGTATATACTCAGTGATGACGAATCAGCTTGTACCAACACTTACGTCTATAATATGGCTATTTTATATGCTGACGTTAATTGACCTATGTGAATTTTTCTATCCTCAATGTCCGACGAGATCACGAGAAAGCCAGTTGGTTTATTTTGTACTATTGTGATTCGAAAACACACTATTATGTGCATCAATCATAAGACTACAATGCACCGTAAAAGAACTTATGCTCTACGTAATTAGGGTATTCATATTGCACACTTTATTACAATATGGATAATTAGTTAACTGTAGTTCATGGAAGACAATACATTGGCAGTCAATAACTTGAGCGATAACTTACTAATAGGCGTAAATTGTAAATAAACAAATAAGTAAACAAATAAATAAATAAATATATAGTTTAGGTCTCTCGGTGAACGCTTAACCACCCCCACTACCACTGGGCTAGGACCCAAATGGTAGGATTCCCGTTTCAATTAATATCTACAAAAGCATCTCAACTTAACTGTAATAATTGGTTTACTAGTGACATACCTCAAGACTCTTGAAGCTGTATTTAGACGTCATGATTGTTATTGTTCAAACATACTGTGTGTGTGATAGTTATTACCAATCGCATTTGATGGTGGTGCTAATATTTAAGTGTCCACTGTAGAGGTCTTGGTTTCGATCCTTGATGGAATTGTGAGTGCGAATTGTCCCTGAAGAGTTTCATACTAAAATACTCTCTGGTTTCCAGTTGTGCCCGATCAGGACCAATGTCTGACAAGTATATAAATTATTCCACTGGAAAACACTTCTGAGATCTAGCCGTTTGCCATTTACTCTTTCATTTCCTACAATATTCCTTGGTTTGAAATCGCTTTTTATCTGTTTTCTATTTGTGACGAGCATCATTTTTTAGGCGTTTACTTTATCATTTTAATCTTGTCATATTTTATGAATAATAATTCATTTTAATCATTAGGTTTTGATATAGTAAAATGTAGGTGTACCCAGCCACACTATCTACGAGGGATAGTGATATTAACCGGACTTAATAACTCAGTGGATAACCCGTAGGCATCTGAAGTATTAGGTACTAGGTTTGAGCCTTAGTTTGATGCAAACATCAACACTGAGATGTCTGTATATCCAGCTGACGAATCTTAAGTAAGATGTAATGCGCATTCTGGATTCGATTGCTAGGCGTATCAAATATACCAGAAAATCGGTACCTAAACACTGCATCATGGTAATTTGCTCAGAATAAATATATGAAAACAGTCCTTAATATCAGCAACAGGAAATTGCAAACCCTAACTAATAGTAGATTTCTTGTTTTAAATACATTTTTGAACAATTTCTGATAATTACTTATAATTTGTCTTCCTTTTGTTCTTTATATTTTCACCAGTTGTTCTTTTGTTCAATTTTAAAATGTTTACTTTCAAGGTCATTCACATTTTTTCCTGGTGTGTAATAGTAATACTCTCTTCATTGCTTCACATTTTGTCGTATTACTTAAAAATGGAAAATATAGGGATAGTGCGTGTTATAAATGATCACCATGGACAGAAGAAAAGCTCACTGTTTAAAATTGGACAGTGGTTGGCAAGCGGGATTCAGGACGCTCCTTTCGTCCTATTTGCGACTTGTCTGCAAACATGAAAGAGCAGTACTCGTATACGAAACGTCTATTGTAGGGACTCTTAGGCATCAAGATTAATCCTATTGAACAAGACAACAAAAGAAGAATGGAGATGCAGAACTATGGCAATCTAACCATCACGAGTGATAGAGCGCAGTAGAGTGGGGGAATTACAAGTGAATTTAAAATGTTAATCTTATTCATGAAACTCATCTGAGTAGCGGTGTCAGGGCGATACTCAGTAATTTTGAATAAGCCTCGAAAGAGCTGGAGACATTCCGTTCAATTGCTACGTAATATAATTTCTAGAAGCCTTGATATGGCATCGTTTAGTTAGTTAACGGCATAACTCTCCGCCCCTAGAGTGATGAACTGTAATAATTTCTGATTCACTCAAAATTATAAATAACATTGACTTACTTTACATATTCGACACTAACTGGAAGACATATTGCTTCATTTCTTCTGTGTTCTGATTTTTGACTTGAGAAGTTTTATGTGCTCGAGTTCAAAAGTTAACATGCAGTATTCCAAGTTTTGCAGCTACAAGACATATTGCCTAGTGTTTATAATGTGTATATTGTTAGTACTAGCTTTCATCGTGAAGCTCAATGGTTATAGAGTTCGGCTTGGAGTCACTAAGTCTCATTTTCCCACCCGCTTCATCTACGTCGGTCCAAACAACCAGTTAGTATCACTAGCTGTTACACTTAAAGTATGGCTCGAATCCAGTTACACGAATCTCTGTTTGGTAAATGGTCTCGTGGTATTAGTAACTAATTTTTATTTGGTGGGTTGTTAATTTTCAGTTTTTGTTTTCTATGCGGATTGTGTAAACTCACAAACTTTTAATTAGTTTACCTTGTATACGTTTTCAAATATTGTTGTCGTTTTTGCCATGATGACTTTATTTTTATTTAGAAACAGTTAAAAAGGTTAAAGTTATCAGCAATGTTCTTAATCTTTGATTTATTGTAACTAGCTTCTTCAGTCATTTCTTCAGCTCATTTAATGGTTGATTACTGCATATCTTGAATGTAATCTTTATTAATGACTTTATTTTAAACCATCATTTTAAATACATATATGTTTTACATCATGTACGTCGAGCTGCTCTACACTGATACGTTCATATCAGGCAGTTATGCATAAATCTAAGCTCAGACTAAATGTTTAGTAAAAATATCAATCCAATATTCATTCAACTACTAAATAAACGAGTAAATGAAAATTCTTAATGCATGGTAAATATTGAAAACGTTGCGAATAACCTCAGTCATAAAAAATGGTAATTAAGTAGTTATTATTAAATTGAACATTGTGGTTAAAAATGGCACTTAGTATGTACATTTTATCCCATCTTTTTAATTTATTTTCTAGGTGTATTTGAAACTTGAACTTGATATATTTCGCCTCAGATGCGAATACATTTTTTAATAAACTACTGATTACAGGCGTAACTGTTAACTTGTTCTTCATTACCGTTTGCATTTTTCTATCGTTGATATTCTCGACTAAATTTTGACCAGAAACAGAAACTTGTATTCTTAGGAGATTATATCGAGTTAATTAGTGTCTAATCAAATAACTATAGGGAATGAGTACGATTATTACTGCAAATTTGTTCACTGAAAGTATTTTGCCCGATCGAAAAATATTGATGTACTAATGTATCTTCTGAAAGGATCTGAAATCGTGGAATGACCGTCTAATATTACTGAAATATTATGTAACCAACAGTTAAATCGTGTAAATGTAGTTGAGCTGTAAAAATGAACCGATGAGCTGGTTAGAACGTTTGTTAACTCACACTGAAAAAAATTAATCGTATGTATATTTAATTTCCAATCTCTGGAGCCACGGCTTATTGGTTAAAACATTCAACTTTTATCTACTAGGTCGCAGGTTCTGATCTCGACCTACCTTCTTCTGTTTGGACAACCAAGTAGTCATATTACTAGATCTGATGCATACGGTGTTGCTCATAGCTCAGTTCATGAATCTGTACTTAGTAAATAAGTTACGTCACATGTCAAGCCTACTGCCAGCTTAAGTACTGGTTAGTGTTAGGCTGTGTATGTGAGGAAAAAGTTAGAAATGTCCATGGCATGAAATCATATAATCATATATTGATAATTAAGGCCATATAACTGTTCAAAATCAGTTCTCAATGATTTTATTTTGAAATCCGTCACAAATGCAGTGATTTTATTTATGATGTGTATATATATTTTTAAAATTTAATTACTCTTCATTATTATTGTTCGTTTTTTTGCAATTCATTCATCAAGTAAAGACCTATGTTGTTAGGCTTCTAATCACATACTACTTTTAAGAGCTAGTAATTCTACTTCTGGTTGCCCAAATTAAATTAGATTGGAGCAGAGTTCATACCTACGACTTGGTGGTTTAAAGTTTAGTACTTCACTAACAAAAGCCCACTACTCCACTACTACAACAATATTTCCACTGTTTTCTCGCTTATTTTAATATATTAACATTTTTATCCTACTAGGAGGCATTAGGAATTTAAACGTAAATACCCATTTTTCTATTCTGTAATTGGATTTGATATTTATCCACTTTGTAACAATAGTGGCGTATTTTCAAACCATATTCTCAGTAGCCAACCATTTTCATTCTCACTTCTACTACAACAATTTCAACTTCTTTGCTATTTGTCTTGTTAGTTTTGCCTGGCTATATTAAATGACAGCTTGATCTAGATCACATTTACGCTTGGCTGTATATTGACTATGACTAACTGATTATTTATTGGTAATCATAATTATTGATACTGTTGATCTCTCATATTTGATAAATAATCTTGAATTCCATGAAGTACAAACATTTTACTTACCTACTTACTTGTTTTCTCTACTAAGGCTGAAAATCTTTTACTACGTCAACCGTACCCATCTGCTGATGTATTTTTCACAGATTTCGGTCTGGCTACTATATTAACTGAGGGTAAACAACATCGTGAGCTTGCAGGAACTCCTGATTATGTTGGTAAGTGTATTTTTTATATATCCTTTGTTCACTTTCAAGACTAATATTGGTTACTTTACAAGCTCTGTTTTGAACAGGAGGTGGGATGACACACTGGTTCAAGAGTTTGACTCGACCACAGCCTCATGTTTGGTTCTTGGTTCGCCTACTTCGGTTTAAGCAGTTAGGTAATATCACTGACTCACACTTAGACTGTGAGCCGGATCAAGTACACATTTATTTCTCTACCTGATAAAAAAGTTAGACTATGCTCTACCTGGAGCCATCCTATTGTTACTGTCTGTCCCAAGTTCAGATAAAGGAGGAGGGTCGGGGGTAGGGTTAGCAACCCTATCCCGTAAAAAATAACCTTGCTAAAAAACGCTAACTAGTACATACCACTTTAACTCTTTCCCAGGAGTTCGATGGTTTCCATTTCTTAAAGATATGATACCTCGTTGTGAAAGCCGAGTTCCTTCGAATTCACAAGGCCATTGCCCCTTTTGACAACCACAGGACAATTAGTATAGGTACACACAATGGTCGCACGGTGTTGGTAACCTGAGAGGCATCCAAATAACTGAGAAAATAAAAAAGATACAACCTGGATATTAAAATCATTTAAACTCATTGGTTACAGGCTAAACACAAGTGACTAATCAAGGGCGAGGTAATGTTGTACACCACTTATGAAGAGGAAAATGACTCGCATATACAAGGAGTTTGCACTGATCTTGTCCAAATAATCACGGAGATCACTTATATATTGGAAAACTCATGGATCTGGGATCACTAAAGCATCCTTCAAAACGAAGAGGTAAGG
This sequence comes from Schistosoma mekongi, assembly GCA_034768735.1. Classification (NCBI taxonomy): domain Eukaryota; kingdom Metazoa; phylum Platyhelminthes; class Trematoda; order Strigeidida; family Schistosomatidae; genus Schistosoma; species Schistosoma mekongi. The sequence continues at coordinate 6,268,540 of CM068306.1, read as the reverse complement.
GGTCGCAATAAATGCCATTCAGTGCTACGCGCCCACCAACGACAACGACGAAGACGATAAAGACCAGTTATATGTGGGGCTGCAGCCAATCATCGATGAATTTCCAGTCAAGGACCTGACTATTCTGATGGAAGACCTAAATGCAAAGGTTGGAATGGACAACGCCAGTTATTTAGATATCATAGGACGACACCGACGACTGGGAGAAAGTAACGAAAACATTGTGAGGTTTACCAATTTATGTGCTTTCAACAAAATGATTATAAATAATACCATATTCTCCCACAAACACATTCACAAAACTACATGTGTTTCACTAGACCACACTACGGCGAGCTAAATAGACCACATCCGCATCAACATGTATTTCAAAAGTACCATAAAAGAATTAAAAACAGAGAGAGGAGCTGACATAACTTCAAATCACCACTTGGTATTGGACAAAATGAAACGGAAGCTGAACAACTGAAACAACAGCATCAGAATACTAACAAAATTAATGAATTCGAGATGACTTTCAGCAATAAGTTCCAGACTTTTCACGATCTAATAGGAAGAGAGAAAACTACTATGGAGGATAACTGGAAAGGGATTAAGGAAACAATAACTTCGACATGTCAGGGTGTTTTGACCTTAAAAACGCACAATTATAAAGAAAAGGATCTATGTTGATACTCCGGAGAAGATTCAAGAAAGAGGGCATTAGGAGACACAAATGAATAACAACCGGATAAGAACAGGGGTCAGAAATTTTGATATGGATAGATTTATTTATTCAAGCAATGCAGGACAAACAGTTCGTTGAAAGCATTTATTATTATGCCAAACATTTTGCCATCCAAGTAGTTCATTATATTCTTTTTTCTGTACTGATCGGTAGTAGAATAGACACATATATCATTTATATGTCTATGTATGTATGATCAAGTTGCCATACGTCTATGACACCGCAAGATTAACATCAGATTAGTAGAAGTTACCTCAGTAAAAATAAAAATAATAATCATAGTTACAAGAAGTGTGAACATATACAATATAGTTCAGGGAGCGCGAAAAGAAAGTTATTGAATTATTTAAAGCTCATGATTTAAGGGAAGATAATAAGTGATTACATCTACGCCATTGTGACCGATTCTTGGCTATATCACTCAGTGTTTCTAGCCACTAGTTACGGTATTCGCGAGAATCCCATCCAGGTAATCTTCAGCTACCGACATGACTCAAATCGGCAGTCAGTGACTTCATGGACTGATGTCATGTTTTAGTTTGTCCATCTCTAACTTTCTTTCATCCTGCTCCTATATTAGCCAACATTGCGCGTCGAGGTAGACGGTGGTTGGGCATACGCAACACGTGTCCCAACCACCTCAGTCGATGAAGATTTACAACCTCATCGACTGATTTACCACCTTTGTTTAACACCGATCGTCTAACCTCGTTATTACTTACTCGGTGATCCTAGCTGATGCTAGCGATGTTTCGAAGACATCGATGGTCAAAAACTAATAACCTTCGAGTGTCGTCTACCCTTAATGGCCACGTCTCACACCCATACAGTGAGACAGAGCGAACTGTTGAGCAGTACACTCTTCTTTTCGTTGAGGGACGAATATCTCGTTTACACCATAGGTGAAGTAAGTTGGCAAAAGTCAAACGATCTTTTTGAATTCGTACTGATATTTTATCAGAGACCAACTGATTATGGCTAATCAGACTTCCAAGATAGGTGAAGTGATCGACGTTCTCGGTTACCTGACTCCCTATCTTTAGCTCAGATGTTGACAAAAACCAGTCCTGTGGAATAGTTAGCATTTAGATGGAGGGGGGTGGGTCTTGAGAAAGGCATTTTGAACATGTTTGGATTGGAGCTTATTGCTGTTAAAAAATCCTGTATCTTATCAGCGTCTTCACCAAACAGGACTATGTCATCAGCATATTGTAAATCAATAAGCGGATCTTCTAGTAGAAGGTCAGTTTCTGAAGAATCAGACGATGGGTGTAATTTCCAGCCGTATGTCGACTATGAAATTAAGGAAAAGTGGGGAAAGTGGTTAGCTTTGACGGACACTACTTGGGGTTACAAGTTCAGATTACAGTTTGCTATATGCTTTGACACGAGGCTGGTTGCACATGGCTTTTTTACGAGAGATTTTAGTTGTTGTATCTCCGTACTTGTTGGGGCCTTACTGCCGGAGACGGGAATCTGTGGAGTAAGGTGAAGTGTGCATTTCTCATGTCGATTTTTTCTAACCCTGCTTTTTTGTGGGAAGGCAGCCTCGCCGTTTTGCTGGTTGTCTGAGGTAAGCACCTTACTGCCGTCACACCTCTATACGGCCAACAGTACGACTTCATCTTCAGACTTTATATTTGCTTCTTTTGGTCTCATCGCTCTTCAATAGACCTGCCTGGTATCGTAGGATGTTGAGGAACGATTTTTCTAGCCAGTATAGTTTGGTTCAGTCATCATGATAAGCAAGCCCGACCAGCACGTCAAGGTAGCAGCACGGTCGGGAAAATTTCATTTGTATCTTGTCCTGTTTTAGTACTGATTGCACAGACACAGGGTACTGGATGAGATGGTAATTTATTTGATCAAGTTTTATATCTTTATCCAATTAAGTTCTCAAGACATGTATAACATATGTTTAATAACTGCTCAACTTGATGCTCGATGATGTTTGTTGTAGGAGTAAGATGGAAGTAAACTACTGGCAACCAAGCTGAAATTTGGCATCACTCCATGAAATTGTTTAATGTTATTTTGAGCTTCGTTGGTAAATACAGACTTACTGGTTACAGGGGGGGGGGTTGTATGGTAATTGTGATCAGTGGTTAGTTACATTATGTGGTGATATGTCTGACAGTCTTTTGGAATGATGTAGCTACATTCCCTATTTCAAGTGCTGAGTCCTAGTGTTCTTCCACAAATACCTGTTATTCTCAAAAGTTGAACTATATTCCTGTTAATAATTTTGTCAATTTGATCTTGTGTTAATGTACTATGGCAAGTTGAGCTAACGCACACATGTGCCAGGCTTTACTGCCTGATCCTATTCTATTGTCCAGGTTACATTATGGCCACTGATCTAGGTGACCGGACATCGCATGCACTATGTTGTTTGTGTTATGTGCTTGGGTGTCTAACTTCCAACCCTGTATAATTAGGTACATATAGGTGTACATGGTTTTCAACCACATTTCAAGTGTGTATGGAAATGATACTACTGTATTATTTAAATCAAAATATATGGAGTTGTGTTCGTACTTGTGACTTTGAGACTATATATCAGAAACCTTTACCAATGAGATACTATATCGCATATCCGTTAAGTATGTAAACGATAATTTGGATCAGTGAAGAGATCTCTTTTGGGCAATTTCATTTCTGAAACTACAAACGATAATTTAGTTTAAGAAAGCGATCACTTTGCTACGATTTCATTTTTCAAAGCTGTATAAACATGATATTAATAGGATAATTACAATTTTTTAAATATGGTAACAAAAGGTAATCCATATAAATTTACTATTAATCAATAAAACTGTAATCTGACTTAGAATGTCATAGTAACTAGGTAGACAATTTTTGCAATCTATTTGTATTAAATGATAAGATAAAATTTCAAAAGTGAAACGTATTCATTTGTGATAAGATGAATAATTATGGTGATCTCTTTACTGAACCAAATTATCATTTTTAATTATGATTGAATTTTTATCATTGAATTTTAATTATTATTGTTCAATTGGGATGGTTATTTTTGTGGAAATTGGTTATTTTATTTGATTGAATATATCACAGATTGATGCCATTGAAAACCAGGGAGCACTGGACAGCTGTTTCGTTTTAGTGTGGAACTCCTCAGTGGGAATTCTATTATTGGATGCCGACCCAGTGGTGCAAATGGTTAGGCGTTCGCGTCAACCTGAAGCCTCTGTGGCGGAATCTGGGGTGCGCACTGCTGAGGAGTCTCACACTAGAACAAAACATCTGTCCAGTGCTCCCTGGTTTTTAATTATTATTGTATTGATATTTAAATATCTTATGTTGAATATATAAATAAAATACAATTAATTGTACCTTGATCAAAAATTAGATTATATTTAAACTTTGTAATAATCAAGTACAATTATTATCAGGATAAAATGTAAAATAATAACATTAGTAAACAATTTATTAAACAGTCAAATATACATACTGTATTATATACTTTTTAAACAATTACACCACATAAATATTCTTACATATTATTCTCTTGCTGTTATATTAGATAAACAAAATTTTTAATTTAGTAAAAATCAGTATTTTTTTTTATTTATTATTATTGCCTATTGTAGTTCTTTTCATGTATATTTATGATAAATATTGAAACTTGTAATTTCGATGAATACTGTAGCCTACATTAAAACTATGTATAATTCATTTATACACATGAGATAGACATTCTGAAGGAATAGCTTTAATTTGTTATGGATAATTGAAAAGATGATGACATATCTGACAATTGATTATAATAGTATCTATCGGCGCATTCACTTTTTATCTTCTTAATCTATATTTATTAACTTCTATTATTCTTTTATACATATCTTTTCCTTCTTTATTATTTTTTTTTTGTGCCATATTTTAATATTCATCATGTTAATATGTAGTAACGTAAGCTAACGCTTATATATGTCAGTCTCTACTATGTTTACAACTTATTGAATTTATTTATTGTCGGTGAATTGAAATACTATGAAATTTAAATATATGAATGATATATACATTTAAAATGTTATGTTGTGGATAATTTTAATAATGATTTTATTCCTCTCTACATGATTACCACTTAACTGATTGAAATGCCATCAGTATCTACTCGGTATATTTCTGACAAAAAGTATTCTTTAGAATATACAAGTATTTATAAATAACTGTCTGCGTAAGATTATTCGAATTCGTTGGCCAGATACCATCAATAACAACCTTCCAATAACAACTTCCAACCGAGGAAGAAATTAGGAAAAGACACTGGAGGTGGATAGGACATACATTGAGGAAACTATCAAACTGTGTTACAAGACAAGCACTAACTTGGAATCCTAAGGGCCAAAAGAAGAGAGAAAGATCCAGGAACACATTGAGTCGAGAATTGGAGGCAGACATGAAGAGAATGAAGAGCACTTGGGAAGAGCTGGAAAGGAAAGCTCAGGACAGAGTTGGTTGGAGAATTCTGGTGGGCGGCCTACACTCCACTTGGGATAACAAGCATTGATGATGATGATGATGATGTTTCTGAATTTACTAATTTGAATCAACAAAGTTTATACTTTGGATTGAATAACTTAATTCGTTAATGTTGAATGACCAATATAATGACCTTGTCCTCAAGCCCCAATCAGAAGACCAAGTTTCCTCGTATATGAGAAAAAAACTCATTATATAAATCATATGACAGACCAATACCGTGAATAACAAAAGCCGATAAGTATAAGTAGTACAGAACCTGGATCATAGGTTTGTGATTAATTTTTAATAACTTACGAATTGGAAAATATATGCAATAAATCTTATAGACCAAATATTTAATAAGTACATGTTAGAAAATAGATCTTGATCTATAAACTGGCTCCCAACATTTCTTATCCTCACTTATTTATATTATTGTAATTTTTGTATTGCGTAAGATCAATTCGAGCGTTTAAGAAAAAAAGTAATTTGGGTGGTTAGTAACGATAATGTCGGTTGTAGGTGATGAATAATCGTGAAATTGTGTGTGTCTGAGTATTTGGTCGATTGTGTCCTACTGGTCACAGATTTACATAATTCCTGTGTGTTTAATAAAACTTTCGTCTGAAATAAATTGTATTCGTAGCCCTTGACAATTCGTTAATAATATCTTTAGAAACCAGGATAATGCTGGAAATGCTGTTACCTGTCAGCATTCTTCATAAACTACCAAGAGAATACTAGCGAAGCAGCTAACCTTGGGAGTAATGCTCATTCCATACTACCTACCTTTTGCTTTTTGTTTAAAGTCCAAGAGTAAAAAATATTTATTAAGCTGAGTAATTGTATGAATGTAATGCTGAAATATTCTGAGTTCAATTTCGTATGGAATCAGAGTTGTGTACTTTTGTAAACTTTGCAATCTACAACAAAAAGCAATCATTTAATATTATTTGAAAGGAAGTCTTCAACAATTCAAATGACATTACTTCAAAATGAAAAGCGCCTTCATCTGTGCATTTGGTAACTTGTTTGCAAGCAAACAAAATATATATTGAAATGTATAAATGTAACCCACCTGCCAAGTAATAGAGGTTTACATACATGACTTTGTGTTACAATTTGTTTGCATAAAGGCTGATAATATTACTCAAGTGCTTAAATCTCAATAGATGGAAAACGAGTTTAGAATCTGTTACCTATTGGTTAAGAGCTGAGTAAGTATATCATACGGAACAACTATGATTGACTACTTTACAGAATCCTGCATGGAGGGCAAATCACAGATTGATTGCAAGTGAAAAACCAGTATCAGACAGACCTACCTACTCTCTCTTTTTCTTCTAGTGGTTGGTTTGATTATGAAAATCACAACATTTCTGGGGAAGTACCGAACACAATAGACAACTTGGATGCAGTTAGACGATTCGGGCTCCACAGATGACTTAGCTCTTCTCTTCCACACACATCAACAAGCACAAATGAAGATGGGCAGTGTAGCACCAGCCTCTGCATCCGACAATAGGCCTCAACATACACAAAGGAGAAAGCAAGACCCTTGAATGCTAACAACGAGTACCAACCCAATTACACTTTACGAAGAAGTTTGGGATGCTGTGTAAACTTTTACATACTTGGACAGCATCATCGATAAACAAGGGGATTTGTTCTGATGCTAATGTGAAGGCACGGATTAGCATGTAAGGAGAACTACGAAAAGCATCATTCTGAACATACAACTGTATGCACAAGGTACTTTGGATCCGTTGACCAGACACCATCAGCAATAATCTTTGTGACAGAAAACAAAGCAACTTGTAGCTGAGGAAGAAGTTAGGAAAGAACACTGAAGGTGGATATTGCGGAAATCGCCATACCACTTCACTTGTTAATTACTAACTTGGAATCTTCGAGGTCGAAGTAAAATCCGAATACCAAAGAAGACATTACTTCGGGAATTAAAGGAAAAACATTGAAGGAATGAATAACACTTGAGGAGAACTGGAAAGGAGATTTGAGGACAGAGTTGGTTAGCGAATCCTGGTCAGTTGCCTGTTCTTCACTATAGGTAACAGACATTATTGACTGATTGATACATTTAATAGTCGCTATAAAATGAAGCAATCGTTCGAAGCCACATTTTCTTACTATGACTTCTATATTTTGTTGTCAAACAGTTTGTTGTTTGTTTTTATGCTAATTCCTTATACTTTTAGTAAACTTAAGAATTCTCATGGAATATATATAATATGTGTTTGTATACGGCTACTTTTGACACTTAAATAGAAAAATGTATGACTTCATTAGTCAACCTTAATTCATATTTATTTATTTTCTTATTCTTCAAATCTGTCACACATAGTCTAATAAGTATTTCTCAAAATGATTGACTAAATGGTGCCCTATTTAGTCAAATACATTTTAGCGCATATATATATGGTGTGAGATAGAGTGAAAATTCCATTGTTCTGTGATTATTTTGTAATCATTACTTAAATGAGTAGCAATGATATTCAGGTATGTATTAAAAAATACACCTAGTTCGGCATTCGTTTGTGAATTTAACGTTCAAATTTATTGTTTAGTAAAAATTACTACTTAGTTATTCAGTCAGTCTTTTATTTGATCCAAGACTTTCTACAAAATATAACGCCTACTTCATCTGTATTTTCAGTGATTATGTTCTCTTACCTTGTGGTCCAGTTATCGAGTTAAAATACTCAGATAATTGAATTGTGTTTAGTGAAGATGCTTAAAAAAATTGTACTCTTTTGATCTTTTGGAAAACCATTGCAATTATGTTTGGAATGCATTTCTCTTCTTCGTAATGTTACTTGTCCTTGTTATTGCCTAAAGTAATCGTAGAGAGTGAAGTAGTTAAATAAACTGACCTGGTGGATTGGTATCTGATGAAATCCCTATTGCTCGTTTAACTTTTCCATCATGCATCATTTACGGCTTGGGCGTGGTATCTATCTATTAAATAAAGGATGAGTAAATTCTTAACCAATCAGCCCTATTATTCCTATATGAATTTGAAATGTAGTATTCGGATCATAGATGTATTCGGAATATTCTAAACCTTTGTTTGAACACAGGGTACTATGAGAAGATAGTAAATCAGTTGATCATTTTAGTAATTTGCACTGGCTTAAATGATTGGATATGTGTTACATATGTCCGATCATGACTAGCTACCACGTACAGTAATGACTGGCCTAGGAGTAGGATAGGTAACTGGTAAAAATTATCAAACCAAATGTGACTCCAGACCATCCAGTTGCTGACTGTTCATGTGATCCATGTTGCTAGTTGAAGACTACCATATTGGGATCTACGTGACTATTGTTATGGATTTTTTTGAGATATTGAACAACATTCCTCAGAATCAGTTACAATGGCGCAGTTTTAAACACTTGTGTTCGCTTGAGTCCTAAGATTTTAAACTGTCATGTCCCTCCAGAAATTAATATTTTCTTTTCGAATCATGTTCTCTACGTGCAGTCTTTTCTTTAACTACTGTTGTTACTACGACTATTTTCGTATTCATCCGCGTTTACTAATGGAATGTTGAAGCTTGAGTCAACGCACAAATATTACAGGTTATACGTTGATTAAGACTGATTGTTAGTTAGTCATAATTAACGTAAGGCTGTCACAAATCTTTACCTTAATTCGCCAGTATATCATTATATCTAGATAAAATCAACACAGTGATATATCAAAGGAATTGAATTGGTAGAAGCATCATTAGCAGTTAGACTGTACGTAAAATGATGTAATTCATGATTATGGAATGTAACAGTGAAGTAAAGTATTTGAAGTAATATTGAAACTCAAAATCTAACGAAGATAAAGACACCAATAATATAGTTTGCATCTGACAGCAAAACTTAGAGCATCAGTCAAGGACTCTGTGAACTAGTAACATCTGCTAATTGTATGCCACCAAACTCTTTTCTGAGCTATCTTCACTTCAACCATTATTACCTAACGAGTTAGGAAGCAATTTGGTATATGTGGAACGCATATTCTTGCGACTTGGGTCTATAAAAATTTATTGTCTCATCAACCTATTTGTTAAATCCGAACGACTACTTGACTATTCTCAGCTGTTTTATCGACACCAAGATGTGTGATAAGTTTTTAATATATGAACTTGAGGAGGGCGAGATATTGATGAATTGTCTACATGCCTGAAAAAGAATTAAAAAGTTAAATATTATCATAGTTGGTTTGGGGGAGACTCAGTGACCAATTTATGTATCATAGTTATTATTTTTCAGTACTGATACAGATTTGATCTAAATAAGATATGTTGTATGCCCTTGATCCCATTTCCCACTGGGAATGATAGTGTTTGAAAGAACACTGAAACTTAAGTGCTGGAGTGAATACACCTACACTAACCGATTGCAAACCATGTCACCACATAATGTCTCCAATCACTGGTAGTGACTATCGCGCTGGCCCCAACAATTTAAGTTGGTAGGCATTCAAAACCTTATCAACCGACTTACCACTTTCGTTTAGTACTCTGTGTTTGGCATTGGCATTGCTTACGCGGTCATCCTAAGGTTTGTGAGCTGTGATCCTAATACACCTATGATCAAAAGCTTATAGCCCACACATGTCTTCTGTTTTCGTAGACCATGTTTTACCGCCATATCTTAATACAGCGTGGACTACTGCTCAGTATATGCAATTTTAGTGGGTGGATATCTAGCCGATTCCACAAGAGATAGTAACTGGCTAATCCAAACTAGGTTTATAGATCTGTGAAGACGTTTTGTCAGACACTGACTGGTGTATAAATAACACATGTAAAGCAAACTATCTTTTCAGGATTCTTAGTTATTGTAGTTGTGTGAGCAGCTCAAATCGAAATATGTGATTTTCTTAGTTTTTTTTTTGGGGGGGTAGGGCTCACGTCTTGATCCTTAGACCTTTAAATTAACCCACAAGGTAGAAGATGCAGTTCCAATTGGTCTATACTCCCTTCTTTCTTATAAGATCATGAATTTCGTGTACACCATCGGTCAGAGTTTTCCATCCTCCTTAGGTGGACCCTATATCTCCTATCTACTAGGGTTGACGAGATTTTCATGATAGGTGAAGTAATCGATATACTTTAGTATTTAACTTTCTGTATTTAATTTAAGCGATAATGGTACTACTCACGAAGTAATATTTTTAATTTAACTGAGAGAAACTCACTACAAACATGTTTTCATTGTTACTCAAGGTGTCAAGAAAACCTTTTACAAGAACTGACTAATTGTATTCGTTAAGTATATATGCAATTGATTGAATATATCACATTGATATTAACAGGGTGTCATTGAAAACCATGGAGCACTGGATAGCTGTTTCATTCTAGTGTGGAACTCCTCAGCAGTGCGTACTCCAGATTCCTAACCAGGAGGGGGGACGCACACTATTGAGGAGCTCCACACTAGAACGAAACAGGGGCTTCGAGTTGACGACGAACGCCCAACCCTCTGTACCACTGGGTCGATATCGAATAGTAGAATTCCTACTCTCATCAATTTGGGGTGTTCACTGCTTAGGAATTCCACACTAGAACGTAACAGTGCTCCCTGATTTCCAATAGAACCCTGTTAACATCAATCTGTGATATATTCAATTAACTAAATAACCAATCTCCACAAAAATAACTATCCCAATTGATATATATACAATTGTTTTCATATAATATAATTAACCTACATAAGTTATTAGTAAGCATCAATAGAAGTTTTATAAATTCTTCCTTTTTGATAAACTCGATCTTTAATCAATATGTAATTTTTATCATTGAGTGAATTCGTCGAACACATTAAAAAGAAAAACACAAACTATCAAATAACAACACCAACTAACGAACATATTACATAACGTATATAAATTGAAATATAAAACAGAATCGTTGAATTTTTTTTTTAATCACAAAAACACCTTAGAAAATATTACATTTTCATTGTTAGTTTAAATTAAGCATAAGTAGTAGTTCTTGAAATGTAAATTTAATTGTAAATTAGTAGCTTATGAGATATTTTTGATAATGTTGAAATCATTTATCATTTACATCTTTCTTATTTTCTATAAAGTAAGTACATATTGAAAGAAATAAACGTTTTATGTTCATAATTTGCATATCGTGAATGACCTAATAAAGTCATATTACTTGAAACATTTTGTTTTATGTACTACAATGCTAAGAAGATCGATCAAACTTAAGGTTCAGTTGTACTGTCGACTGTTCAGGAGTGTGATCATAGTAAATTATTTCTCATAGACAACTTACATTTACGGAAACATTGTTATTTCACTACATGAGTATAGGTTAGAGTAGTGGGTCTTGAAAATTGTATACTTTTATACCTTTATACATGAATGACTGCCTCTGGATATAAAGCTTGTGCAATTACAAAAGTAATACATCCAAAACTACTTACAGAAGGCCGTGTTTGATCATTCTCAAGCAATTATCTCTTGAACTTCATGATATTGATCCAAAATCGTTAATTCTTCCCAAATCCAGTTTCCTTTACAAGTATCTCATAAAGAAAATCTCTTTCATGATGTAAGCAACTAGGTGATAATTACTTTCACACCTGTAACCACTGAGGTTGGTAATTTTTATATTTTGTTAGAATTTGCTTGTCGGTGTATTGATAAGCTGGAAAATATGGCGATAGACCAATGCTAGTTATCCATGCATTCATTGAGTGTGTTGGTCTAATGCCTGTTGGTCTTCTCGTTATTTCTCATTTTCCGAGGATCAGACTCGTTTACTTTGCTTCGAGTCGCACTCTGAGTATTGGGATCCATACTAGAGAATATGGAGTGAGGTTAGAATCTCCTACTTAGTGACCGACAGTCAAATGTCTTAATCACTGAATAATTACCCCACTGTCTTTTGGGGGGCAGGGGACCTGCATGATATTCGTTACCGGTGTTTGAAAAGCTTAGATGTCATGGAGCAAGTGTATTCATTTGTTTTCCTCCCTTAGATTTTGTAAAATAATAGTTCGAGTTGATATCTTGCCACAAATGAAAGTGATAATATAAGCATACTTTTTAATGCATCCCCTACGCTCGTAATATAGTACTAGTTGTGATCGATCCTTTATTATTTTAATCAGTAAGAATATTTACTTCTCAAATATATCAAATACAGGTTTATGTACACAGTTTTGTTCCTGACTAATTGGCTGTTGATATTACCCAACTTCCCAAACCTTGGTAGGTGGAATGGGATCTGATCTTTCCATCTACCAGTTGAAAATGGAATGGTTCAGTCTGTGAACCACCAATCCAAGGATGTAGTTCAATATCCTACTCTTGTTTTATTGTCAGCATATCTAAAAGATATGGAATTCTATGCATACATGAAAAATGATGGACACAAAAATAAGTATGATTAAAAGCCATTAACATTTATAATTCACTTGGAGATCAGGATTGTTTCATAGTCGCTTACCAGTCACATGACCTAACTTTCCAGACTCTTAGGTTGCGAAGCTGTCTGAATTTGACCCGAGTTTGCTAGAAATCGAAAACTAGAGAGTACTAGACAACTACATAGTATGGAACTTATTAAGAGTTTGCGCCCACGGCCTCGCCGAGAGTTGAAGCCAAAACCTTCACCCTTCTCTGAGAGCACTTAATCGTTTGTCCAATAAGCTGGCATTCAATCATCGATATTTTTGACTTCAGTCAATTCGCAGCATATAGCACAGCCTCATTTGTTCCCATCAGCGAATAATTGTCTCATACTCAATATAGTTAAACTCCACTGGTAACGTCTTCCACCTGAAGCTCCAGAATTACATATTATCTAGTGAGCAAATATTATTACTATGGCAGCATGCAGAAACAACACATAGTACTTTATAGTGTATTTATTGACTGCAAACATCTTTTACTTATTAATAATGTACGATCACTTACAGAACCTTTACAAAAAACTCATGTGGTTAGCTGATATATTATTATTGAAAACATTTTTGTAATCTGTCAACTGTAGAGTTGTGTGTCAAAATCACAGAATGTCCAAAAAAATATAGAGGCAATAAACGACTATTACTTAACTGATTTTTGATGTCCGTTTATATCTCTGATAAGTTTTTCTGTATGTATGTATGTACAATCAACATAGAACCTGGCACATATGTGCATCGGTTCAAGTTGCCATACCACCATGGCACCGCAAGATTAACACCACCACCACTGGTAGAAATCACTTCTATAAAATAAAATAATAATAGTAACAAGGAATGTGAACATATAGAATATGGTTCAGGAGGCGTTGAAAGAAAGTAATGGAATAATTTAAAGCTCATGATTTAACGGAGGACAATGAGTGAATACATCTGCGCCATTGTGACCGATTCTGTGCTATGTCACTCACTGTTTTTAGCCACTGGTTACAGTAATCGCGAGGACCCCATCCGGGTAGCCTGCAGCTACCGACACGACTTAAACCGGCAGTCAGTGACTTCATGGACTGATGCCATGTTTTAGTTTGGCCACCCCTAACTCTCTTCCATCCTATCCCTATATCAGCCAGCATTGCGCGTCGAGGAAGACGGTGGTTGGGCATACGCAACACGTGTCCCAACCACCTCAGTCGATGAAGATTTACAACCTCATCGACTGATTTACCACCTTTGTTTAACACCGATCGTCTAACCTCGTTATTACTTACTCGGTGATCCTAGCTGATGCTAGCGATGTTTCGAAGACATCGATGGTCAAAAACTAATAACCTTCGAGTGTCGTCTACCCTTAATGGCCACGTCTCACACCCATACAGTGAGACAGAGCGAACTGTTGAGCAGTACACTCTTCTCTTCGTTGAGGGACGAATATCTCGTTTACACCATAGGTGAAGTAAGTTGGCAAAAGTCAAACGATCTTTTTGAATTCGTACTGATATTTCGTCAGAGACTAACCCATTAGGGCTAATAAGTATACAACAATAGAGACTGTATACTTGTAATTAATGAAGAGAACACAACTATTCATTATTTTCTACTGATTATCTGATAAGATTGTAATTCCTGTATAAAGTATATACGGGTAAAATAATTAAATTTGTAATTTTTATTCATTGAACTACTGTTAAAGTACCCACATTTTCTAGGTTGTAATGGATACATTCTTGAATTTATATATTGATAAATTGAATTTAATAGGAATGTAAAATTTACTTTGTTTTACTACTTGAAAAACAAAACGCAACTTTTTAAGTTGGATTGTAACTGACAAGCGGAATTTAGACCATTTTGGAACTCATTGATTGGATGTACCTGAATCTCGATGTTGACGTTCACACTGGAATTCGAACTCAGTTCGTTCCGTACCAAATGCTACCGCGTTCAACACTAGACTACTGAATCCGGACAGTCACACTTGTGCAACGGGTATCTATGTAATTAGGATGAATTTGTATCTTTCGCTCAGGATGCACATATAGCAACAGAGACTGACCAGTTTTAGTCCGTGGCAAATCAACGGAAAGATACAAATTCATCCTAGGTAGCTTCTTAAGAAGAAATGTAGATGTATTTGATAATATCAGTGACAAAATTTTGACGTAGAATTACATACCGCTCTTGATGTTGACGTTAGTGTACTGCGCGACAGATCTCTGTGTTTTGTCTGATGGCCTTTAACAGTTGATCATATTCGTAGGTTACTAGTGTATGAGCATAAGTGTCTTCAAGCTATCAAATTAAGAGTCCTTAAATTGAATATAGAGTACTGTATCAAGACAAAAAGGTGATCGATAAGGCAGTGATTCTCCATTGATTATGGTGATTAAGACATGTTATTACGTTAGTACAACCATTGTTTATATCAAAGCATAGAAGTAAGTCGAAAAATAACCATAGAAAAGATATGAGGGGAATCTATGAAGTCATTATTGTAATTCTGAAAGTGCAGACTGTCTGCTCACCTGGTACAACCAGTGTATAATAGAGCTTAGAATCCATTTGAATAGCTCAGATATATTCATCTCGAGTCCAAATATTTTATAGCATATTTTGTTTTCATTTTTCCTTTAATCATATCCTTAATGTATGATGGCTCTTTTAAGATAAAAATGCATGCTCATACAAACCTAGGCTCATATGAACTAAATACAGGTCTTAATCATCTTGTTACAGTATAGTGCGTTATATTGCTCCTTTTGGTCATTCCTTACCTTTTATTATGATTAATTCTGTACTTTACTTATGAATGCGTGTATATGCCTTAGTTTTACTACATCAATCCTGTCGACTATTTATGGTTGATATTGCAAAATACATGGTTTCACTTTGTGTCGCACGCAGATTCATTCAGGAGTTGTTACTACAAATCCAGGTTATTTCATTGCATTTCTGAGTAATACATTCTCATTATAAATGCTGATTGTTCCAGCATATTTGTAGTCTCAGTTCAAATGATGATTTTTAGTAGGTACTAAATCATTACATTATATTCCTATGGTGTATATCAAATTATTATTACTATTTAATTTAATACAATTTTATATATACTGTGTTTTTAATTTGTTGATTCGACTGGGACTGTTATTTAATTGAATATTATCGATTCGGATTCCTGTAGTCTACAATAATATTACAACTGTCATCACAAGTAAGTTTAATTGTTAAGATCATCACAGCTGGCATCAAGATCAAGATCGGATGATCACTATCTTTGCTTATAATACTATGTTAACTCATTATTCATCCTGTTGCAATAATATTCTAGGATAACGTGATCTGATAAGTGGATGTATTAGGTCCTACGTTTATTGTCTCACCTGTTTGTTAGTTTTCAACTTTTTAGGTTAATGACTAGGAGATTGATTATCGTACAGTTATACTGTAGTAATTTTGAAAAACTCAAAATTTTACCAATTAGTTAAAAGTTAAAATTTTCCTGTATATATACTTCACTTTGAGCAATCGTACTGTATGAATTGAGTTTGTAAACCTATTCTTTCACCTTCCGAAAAACTCGATTTTTTTAATTACAAAAAAATTATAAAGAATTAGTTAAATGATAATGAGAACACTCATAACATCACTGTTATCAGTAACATGTAATAACTAGATATTTCTTATTTCATCTCTTATTTTTCTAGCTCCAGAAATCATTAACTACGATCCTATCACATTCGCAACAGATATGTGGTAAGTTAATCACAAGTAAAACTATTTGACATTATTTGTTTATTGAAGCATTCATTTATTGACTTTGGTAAACGGAGGACTGTTGACATTATACCTAAACACCCGTTAATCAGTGTAATCCTGATGATTTTCATGTCACCAGATTTGCGTGATAATGAATGGATGTTACTTCATTAAATTTTCCTTTACTTGTCTGGATCATGTTAATTGATGTAAGCCACTTGAATTGGGTGGATTTGATGATCATGATCAATGGTTTAGAACGTTAAGTGACATATAAGGAAAAAGAGTCACATTTGTAACTCTTCGCTCTTCGATTTCATTCCTTCTTTTTGAGAGGACTGAATTTCAATTACAGCTTAACCTAGTTTGTCACATCTGCTTCTCTTGTGTCTACTGATACTCATTGTCGCAAATTGATGTCGATGCACGTTTTACCTGGCCCTACCTT
The DNA here is from genome assembly GCA_034768735.1 of Schistosoma mekongi. Taxonomy (NCBI): domain Eukaryota; kingdom Metazoa; phylum Platyhelminthes; class Trematoda; order Strigeidida; family Schistosomatidae; genus Schistosoma; species Schistosoma mekongi. The sequence continues at coordinate 6,251,682 of CM068306.1, read as the reverse complement.
TATGATGATGATGATGAAGATCAGAAGAGAATGTTAGTGAAACGCGGTTACAGAGCATTGATCTATTCACTCCTGTGTGAAGCCACATTCTTCGTATTGTATAATAATAATAATAAACTATTATTATTATTATTATTATTATTATTATTATTATTATTATTATTATTATTGACACGTCCGTCAGGTACATATTCATGAACTTAAGCTATACTCGAAGTATACTACCCAGTGAGATTGCCTGGTTATCCACATCGAAGTAAATGGCACTGGGTTCTTACCTGTGACTTTGTGGCTCAAAGTGAAAGAACTTAACCACTTAGTCACTTCTCAATGGGTATAGACAAATCAGCTGATTATATTAAAATGGGTTGGATAGAGTTTGAACACACAGTTTTCATTCTTTTTGCCACTACTTGTACTCCGATCGTGTTTTATTCTAACTTACTCCATGAGGATTACTTATTAACATAGAATATGCGAATGTAATAGTCGTATTCGATGAATGCCCCAATTAATAATTCAGATATGCTACTTCAAGACTACTCTATATTTCTAGCTAATTTAATTGTAGAAAGTAAAGTAGCTGAATCACTTGACTATTGCTTTCATCCTGAAAGTTTCATCCGACCTGGATTTTTCATATAAATTCATATGTATATTCCTATCATTTTCGATAACTGTTACATATCACCACAGAATCAGTATTACATATATTTAGAAAGTAAATAATCATTTATAAGGAAATATGTGAATCAATTTTCTGACATTTCAAGGATTTGTAGGAAAGAAAAATCTTCCCCGTATACTTTTCATCTGACTAAATTGGTTACCTCCAAGATTGAAATGTTTATATTTTCGTCAATCTCTATAATAATAAATATGTTGTATAAACAATATATGAACTTGTATGTACAAAACATTTATAGTGCACTACACTTTCTGATATAATTGTGTTTGTTTGTAATAGCAACAATTATATTGTATACTTTTTTTGTATTTAGCTTTTATCATGTAAGACAGTTAATCATATTACACGAGTTTTATTTTATACGTAAACGAGTTCATAGTCTTGAATCTGTGATCTTTCCTCCACTTTTTATAAGTGTCAAATATTTTGAAGTCATGTAAGTTGTGGTCAGCCATTAACAACTTCGAACCTCGCATAAGTTCGCATAGGTTCAAGTTGCTGTACCACATTTGTACGATGTGATCAAATTTACAAGAATAACACGACAATAGAACTCTGACATAGTTTATTTATTTCAATAAACTAAGATATTTTTGGTGCGAAACTGAATCACATACATAGTTTATATTGAGACAGTTTTATGGAGATTGGCTTTATTTTGTTGTTTGTACTCATCACTGATTGATCTCTGTTAGATATCGCTGAAAATCTGAGTCACAGTGGTGCAAGTGTATTCACTTTTTAACCTCATCTAGATCTCGAATTCTATTGTTATTTTCTGGACATCTTTGCTTACTCTTCCCTCTTGTATTCTGTCTATACGTTACCTCAATAATCTCGTAGTGCTAATGTGGTATGGCAACTTGAACCTACGGCGTTTGTGCCCGGTTCTACGTTGTTGTGGATGATGATGCTGAAAATCTGAGACCAAAAGACAGCTGCTTCTTCTTAGTATAAGACTCCCTAGAGACACTATGCACCCATGACTCCATCGGAAACCGAACTCAGGTCCTCTTGACTTCACGTTGTTCTCTTAGTCGTCAGTTTCATTAGTCTAGCATCTTATTGTAGGATTCCCACTTCCATCAGTTATTGACATGCCCCGATGATCGTCCAATACATTTTGCTAGATACCCAGTATATAAGGTTTGTTATCTGCTATATATATTAAACAGTATAAAAATGATTGGTGTTTAAAAACTACAACTCATAATGTAGAAACCAACTAAACAATAAGTACTACTGACACTTTATGTGCGTATAACCTTTCTGAGATTTATAATTCATGAAGCACGAGTGTGTATTTTTTTTATCCATATGGATAAAATGGATTCCTCCATAGTTGATGCTTTTATATTGTCAAAGATCTTTCAGCTGTATTCATATTGCCTCAACGTTATTTGTCCGTGTTATAACGTCAGTGTATCATAACATGCAATAATATTACCGAGTTTAATAATATGATGCTCTGCAGTTGACCAATAATTATTACGTGTCAATCAATCGCTCTCAATGTACGCACCTTCTAGTCCCATGTACAGAAATCAGAAGATATACATATCATGTGTATATAGGTGCTTTTTCTTATTTCGACGTATCACGAAATAAACAGTTCATATGTTACACTACTGTAGGATATTACAGTACATGCACTGAATAACTAGTATTAGGAAAATCAACTAAACCACTTAGAGCAAGATAAAGTACATTGATGTTTAATAAATCAATTGTGAGCTTTTCACTAAGAGGATATAATAATCAAATAAAAAAGCATTTGAGAGTCATGATTTATGGACATTTTTCTCTTGAAGGTATATTAGTATCTTAAGTTGGTTATTTTTTCGTATTATTAGTATAGACTAACTTTTACCTATATCCTATTTTTGTTAGAAATAGAGATACTAGTTCTGCTTCTCTTGGGCACTCTAACCGAATTACTTTGAAACAGGATACTCAACATACAATCTGTGTGTTCATTTTTTCTTTTAATTACGGCCAATTTTACCATAACTTCTACTACTTTGATATTCATCTGACTGTAGAGTGTAGTGTAGTAGAGTGTAGTTACATAGATAGATGCACAAACATATCAGTTTTTTTACGTTTTGTATAACTGATTGAATTATTACTTACTTACTTACTTACTTATGCTCGTCACTCCTCGCTGAGGAGCATAGGCCGTTCACCAGGATTCTCCATTTAACTCTATCTTGAGAAATCCTTTCCAGCTGTTTCCAGTTGCTGTTCATCCTTTTAATATCTGCCTCCAATTCTCGACGAAGTGTGTTCTTTGGCCTTCCTCTTTTCCGTTTCCCAACAGAATTCCATGTTAATGCTTGTCTCGTGATGCAGTCTGATGGTTCGTGTAATGTATGTCCTATCCATTTCCAACGTCTTTTCTTAATTTCCTCTTCGTCTGGAAGTTGGGATTGAATGATTAATTGTTAATAAATAATTAATACATATTTAAGTCAATACAGAAACCTAATCCATCTATTCTTTTCTCATTTTATAAAAATAATTAAGGTTATCATTCTATTATGGGTGTGGTTAATCAAACAGTATTGAATGTAGTCGTAATATTTAATTGCATTGGTTATATTGTCTTCTAGTCATTTAATTATATCAATTTCAAGTGAACTTATCAACAATCTCTTTGAAAAATAAAAGTAGACTGATTTTATGAAGGAAAAGTTGTGAGTAACGTTTTAAGAGTATGTGCCTTCTAACTTCCGTTTGCATGTATATGTGTTTATGAACACTTCTTTTTTAATACTTAATACTACCAATAATACTGCTGTCAGTAGTGAATTTTACTATTTTAAAGAAAACTGTTTAACTAGCTATTAATAATCTTTTATAACAGATAATAAAGGGCGATAAAGAATGTTTTAGATTTATGTCTATCATCTATTACTATATAGTCTGCATTGAAAACACTGAGTAGGGCTGATTGAATTTTGTTGATAAAACTGTAATGTTGTGATCACTAATCTGAGTGACTTGATATTACTTTCATCATATCTAAGATTTGGGTTAGTTAAAGGTAGTCACCATAAGAAACTTTGCATTGTTTATGTTTCTTACTAGTTTTCATTTGCATTCTGATTGGCACAAATGCTCCAAGATCATTTGCGATCATCACTCAATTTCGTACATAGCCTCTGGTTTCTCTGTTTGGTGACAGTATCAGTGATAAATAGGTGGCGAGTGTCTATTCACTTTCTGGAATAATTTAACAGATAATTTTATTACGCTTTGGTTATCGATAATTACAAAATGGCACTTCTAATACGTCCGTTATTGCCATTTTTAAACTGGTGGGGGGGGGTGTTAAGGGGGTGGGAGTAGAATGAGTTCCTGAACTCTCTTGGATAAAGAATGGATTGAACAACCAATATACCGTGTTTGTTTTACAGAAAAGCAATGCAATTTGATCCAGTGTTTATTTCAAATAGGATTTCTTTCAATGTTACACTATGTGATGTCCAGTTAAAAGTAGTCACAATTTGGTTGTAAAAAATCACTACTTTATATATATATATATATATATATATATATATATATATATATATTCGAAGATTACAGAATGCTCACTTATACACACCCTTGTTCAGTTTGCTTACAAAGACAAAAATACTTTATTTAAAAAGTCATTTTTCACAAAGTGCTTTCTACTTTGCCGTTGTTGATACTCATGAGCATAATTAATCCGTTTCTGATGACACGTTTCCATTCTGAACAGATTCCCTTGACTTTGCTATATTATCATAAGTTATCTTTTTGACATTTGGAACTATAGGCATTGAATTTGTGTGTCATTATAAGCAGTAACACTGAAATATGTACATCTTCTTGATGAGTCTCAATTAAGGAAAAATGTAGATTCTCGATTCTAGTGCCGGCTATAGTCTCACATTACTAAATATATCGAACAGTTTACTATCAAATTCTTTAAGTTAGCTATTTTCTTTGGTCTCTAAAATACATGATTGAATATTATTAATGCTGTATATTTAATGTCATATAATTAAATGATGATTATTATTCACCGAGATAGGTAGTTGCTGAGTATAAGTAACATACATATCTTCGACATCTCAGTCAATGAAGATTTACATTTCTCAATGAGTTATTACACAATAAGCTAGAAATTCGTCAAAAACATGTTAAGTTAAATACTAGTTATCTCTATAAGTTCTCTAATTTTTAACATCATGTTTCACAAATGTAAAGAATCAATTGAACTACTATGTGTATTCAGAAACTAATTGCGGTATTCATTGCTGGTAAAATACATAATAATTCTGTAAGAAAATAATTGTCTTTAATAAATAATGTAATAGAGTATATGTTCTTATGCATCATAACCAGCGTCTTACGGTAATCAATATAGTTCAGGATGCAGTATTTTCCAACTAATGTTTCATTTGTATAAGGGAATTAAATGTTATGCTTATGAAGTGAATAAAGAAATAGTCTATCTCAGAGTCATCACTGAGTACATAAAAATAATCTATAACTTGAAATTAGAAAAAAGAAAACAGCCAGAAAATAATAACTAAAACATCTTAAGCATATAATACAGTGAATGATTTGAGTATAGTGAAATGTGAGCATCACCTAACATTTGTAATTAGAATAAGCTTGTATTTTCCCGTTAATTTTTAATGGGCTGAAACTGGTCAGTCTCTGTTGCCATATGTGCATCCTAAGCAGATTGCCTCGATATAGCGTTATTACACAAGTTAAATATTTAAATTGGATTGTGACCGGCAAGCGGAATCCAGGACGCGCGTTTCGTCCTGGACGCAGTAGCCTAGTGGTGAACGCGGTGGTGTTGGGCTCGAAGCGGACTGAGTTCGAATCCCAGTGTGAACATCAACATTGGGATGCAGGTACATCTAGCTGATAAGTCCCAAATAGGACGAAACGCGTGTCCTGGATTCCGCTTGCCAGTCACAATCCAACTTAAATATCACCTAACATTGTTTTTACAAGTTAATAATGTTCAAATGATACAATGTTATCATGAAATGTAGCAAATATAGTAAATTATGAAACACTAGTACACTAAACATAAATTCTTAGTGTTAAGAATTTTTTTTATTACGTTATCAATAGATAGAAGATTACAGATAGAGGTGTCTTACAGTTAATCAAAGTGAATCATTTTTAATTAAAAAACCTGTTTTCTTATGTCAAACTTTACAGTTAATTCTTTATTGTATACTTTTAGTAAATTAATAATTGAACTTTAATACTAAATTACATGTTCATTTGTGAATTAATTAATTAATTGTATTTGAATAGTTTAATGTTTTGTTCGATATACTTTTTGTAATAGTAATAATAATGGTAACATTATTACCAGGAGCTCCACTTACTGACTAAGAATATGCTGACGATATAGTCCTGTTTGGCAAAGACACTGATAAGATGCAGAATATTTTAACGGCAATAAGCTCCAATGCAAGTATTTTCGGAATGCGTTTCCCCCCCTCCAAATGCAAACCATTGCTCCAGGACTGGTTTTTGTCAACATCTGACCTAAAGATAGGGAGTCAGGTAACCGAGAACGTCGATCACTTCACCTATCTTGGAAGTCTGATTAGCCATAATCAGTTGGTCTCTGATAAAATATCAGTACGAATTCAAAAAGCTCGTTTGACTTTTGCCAACTTACTTCACCTATGGTGTAAACGAGATATTCGTCCCTCAACGAAGAGAAGAGTGTACTGCTCAACAGTTCGCTCTGTCTCACTGTATGGGTGTGAGACGTGGCCATTAAGGGTAGACGACACTCGAAGGTTATTAGTTTTTGACCATCGATGTCTTCGAAACATCGCTAGCATCAGCTAGGATCACCGAGTAAGTAATAACGAGGTTAGACGATCGGTGTTAAACAAAGGTGGTAAATCAGTCGATGAGGTTGTAAATCTTCATCGACTGAGGTGGTTGGGACACGTGTTGCGTATGCCCAACCACCGTCTACCTCGACGCGCAATGTTGGCTAATATAGGAGCAGGATGAAAGAAAGTTAGAGATGGACAAACTAAAACATGACATCAGTCCATGAAGTCACTGACTGCCGATTTGAGTCATGTCGGTAGGCGAAGATCACCTGGATGGGATTCTCGCGAATACCGTAACTAGTGGCTAGAAACACTGAGTGATATGGCCAAGAATCTGTCACAATGGCGTAGATGTAATCACTTATTATCTTCCCTTAAATCATGAGCTTTAAATTATTCCATAACTTTCTTTGTACGCTTCCTGAAGCCTATTGTATATGTTTACACTCCTTGTTACTATTATTGTTATTATTTTTATCGAAGTAACTTCTACTAATGGTGGTGGTGTTAATCTTGAGATGCCACAGAGGTATAGCAATTTGAATAGATGCACACTTGTGCCAGGTTCCATAATGATTATACATATAATATTAGTAACAATAATAATAATGATAATAATAGAGGTAACTATAATCGTAGTAGTAGCAGTAATAATAACAATAGTAATAGTAAGAATAATAGTAGTAGTATTAGCAGTATCTTTGTTCAATATCATAAATCCTATTACACTTAATTGTTTTTGGCACTAATGATGCAACAGTTTAACAAACTTCTTTCTAAAATACAGATATAATTCAATTATCCAATTAAATATATTTTTTAGGTTTTTTCAGTAACTAGCATCTGCCATTCATTTTTAATTTCAATAATTTCCCTTTAGTTCATCTGTTATAAGTGTGTATTTTTTTAAATTTAAAATAATGAATTGATTCGGGTTAGACAACCGTTAAAAAATAACAGGAATTAATTCAAGATAGCTGTTACATCCTATTATGAGACTTCTTTGTAGCGTTCAGTCCATATCCCTTCTGGGGATGAAGCTCATGATTCTCAGGCTTTTTGGCGAACACTTAGCACTTAGACCACTAAGGTAGCACCGAATTTAATTATTCCTACTTTATTTAACTATGCTTCCAGTATTCTGTACCCTTGAGGTTTTAACCTTCAAAGACATTTAATGTTAAGGTTAATCTACACAATCTGTAAGGAAGCACATACATAACATTTTAGTAACCTCTGAAGTTAGTCACTGGTTGGCTTATATTGATTATATTTCAATCCTGTGTCGATTTTTGAATTAAAATTTCATTCCATCTTGCACGAAATGCATAAACTTCAATGTATCAATCTCTTTATTTCTCAAAAAAAATATATACCATGAACTACAGCGTCATAATATTTAGTAAACCACCAATAATAGCTCATATGCACTTGTATCAGTTAGCATTGATAACTATTTAGTTTAAAAATCTACAACAGGAAGGTTTGTTGTAATATCTGTATAGTTGGGAAATAAACTGATATGTTTCAGCTGGCTTATTCTTATGTAATGTTTTCCCTCGATTGATCGAATGCAGAGCATCATTGCAGTGATAACCTAGAATCTATTTAGTCATTCATGAACAGAGTAGAACTTGGCATATATACACATAGATCCAAGTTGCCATGTCATTTTAGCACGACGAGATCAAATTTACAAGATTGCAAAATTAACTCAGGTTCAAGTTCCGTCTTGAATACTTTGGTGATTGGTATCACGAACTCGCATATATCAAATGTGACTCTAAGCCAAGTATCATACATCTGGATTTGATAAGTGACTTACAGCAAACGTGTACTCTGTTAACGAATGATACTAAATAATTCCCCGAGATAAAATGACTGTTTTATGCCTCAACATTTCCTAATATCAACATTATTATTCTTAAGATGAGTTTGTATCTTCCCGTTGATTAGTCATGGACTGAAACTGGTCAGCCTCTTATCATATGTACATTCTGAGCGGGTTGCCTCGATATAGCTGTTATTTGCAAGTAATGTTTAAGTTGGATTGTGACTGGCAAGCAGAATCCATGATGCGCGTTTCACCCAAATGTGAACATCAAAATTGGGATGCAAGTACATACTGCCGACGAGTCTCAAATAAGACGAAACGCACATAGTAGATTCAGCTTGCTAGTCACAATCCCATTTAAAAATTATTATTCTTACTATAATGATATGCCGGGCACCTAACGAAGATTGACTATCTTCGAGGACTGTACTTAGAACATTATTCCAATTATTATAACTGTGGACAATGTAATCACTTCATTTCTATGACCTTTGCTTGGTCCTTCCGTTTTGTATATTTACTCTTAGTATATTATTTATTACTATGAGCTACGGTTACTTAATTGTGTACAACCTGTCCCCATTCACTGCCACTCTTTCCTTTGTTCTGTATCAATTTTAGATTTGTGATTGGTTTACCGTGTGGTCTGGTTTTCTGTATATATAAAGGCATGATTAAAATATAATACGATCTCAGCTCTCAGATCTCACTCTCTTCGTCTTCCAGTTCCCAATTCTGGTTCTTCTATTGTCGGCTTGTGGGGGGGTGAGTGGGCTTAGGTCAGTCACGCATAATCAACTAGGCACCCTTTGTTGGCGTTCTCTACAACCAACCAAAACCCTCCTCCCTCTCTTTCTTATGCCATAACATATGAATAACTCAGGTATAGTCAACATAAAACCTGACAGAAATATGCGTTTATCCTAGTCACCAAACCACATAGGTATGATAAGCCAAAATTAAGAGATGTAATGTAATGAGGTGAGAATAATGTTTTATCATAATTTTGATCTCATGCTTGCAAAAGGCTTCTAATATCTCTAACCACTTATCGAAGTTGTCACGTTGCCCAACCGATTAGTCTACATCTAAGTATGTGGCTAATACAAAAGTAAATAATTTCACGGAATGCTTTCATGTTTTGTCATCTACAATGTATGATTTTATATTTTGTGATGTTTAATAACTTTATTCTAAAATAATTGTTTATCTCATTCACCTTAGTTTATTTGATAGCTGAACCTTAGGTTGATCTGTTATGTTTTGTGGATTTTGTCTAATGTAAATGGCTAAATGCTAATATTAGGAAATACATTATTATTATTAAATCTATTCTTACACCAATAAACATAACACATTGAAGTAGGCGATGGTTATGAGTTTACAACTGATATACATACACTTTTGTGCTCCTTTGACTCATCATACTGATATTTGTTATATCTACTCATGAATGTAGTTATTTCAGTAGTTAATTTTTCAAACTATGAGGCTACATATGAAAGGTAGTGTAATAAATAAATCAGAAAATTGGCATATTCATTAGATTTCAATATTCATTTTTCTCGTTTACTTGTTCCTCCCTCTCTCTCTCTATGTAAGCTACATGTTAAGTTAGTTCTTTGTTTTCTTCTCTATTCTTTTTCTTTTTTTTAGAGAATGATATGTGTATGCCTTTTCAAAACAATTTTTTGAATAATTTTCTCTTCCTTGTTGTTTTTCTTACAAAAAGAAAAGTCCCTAGAGAATATTTCAGTCTACATTCCTTTCTAGGTCAACTGAACTAGTTTCGCCTGTCATAAACGTCAAATTAATATTTAATGCTTCTTTCATTTCATTTCATTTGATTTTTTTGTCCTGTTGTACAGTGTTAAATTACTTCATAGTTGTACATGAAAGTATTCATGTTCTATATGCTTAATCATCATTAAACTTGAAATGAAATATTTTAATGAATTGTTATTGGTATTCCATGTGTATTTTAGCGTTATCATTTACAATTTATTCATGTTATTATTATGACTAGTACTACTACTACTACCACGAGTTGTACATTTCTCTTATTAACACTCTATTGAGATAGTCGAAGAATCAGAAAAAAGTACAGGACCGTGTGACTTTTGTGGACCTCAACTAGGTAGTCTCTATCTATTAACGGGACTCGAACTAGCAGTTGCCTTAATTGATGTCACCTCATAGTTTGGCTACTATTTGCTTCCTTTCAACTTTAAGCTGTGTCATTCAACATTATACATCAAAGTCTGCGTTGGTTGGGTTTACGTAAAGCATATCTCAGTCGATAAAGATCAACAATCACATAAACCCATATTTCATATCCATAAAATTATATACAGTTCTTCATTGACAAATAATTTAATGTTATTATTATAACATTATAGTCTGTTCTGTTGTTTCGTTTGTAAGTAGTCTCTACAAGGCTTTTGTCGTAACTTGTTCCTTCGGCCATGTTATTTATGTGTTTATTTGGAGTGTCCATGGTTTGGTATCGGTTGTGGATATACTCGATTACCGATGATCTACTTTTATACCAGACATTTTACGAAGTTGTAAATATGAACAAGCTAGTGGTCAGCATACTAAACTACTTCACCTCTGTTAATGAGATTGAGTATTGCCACAGCAGCATTTTATCACTAGAGAGAATGCTTCTCAAAAATTCTTATAGTACCACTAAAGCGCTTAAAAGAATCAACATTTTGTCAATGCAAACACCTGTGGGAACTGAACTACTCTAGTTTGAACTGTTTGCATGTGAAATAAGTTCGCATTCATGTTTCAGTATTTGAAACCTAAACCAACTCTATACTGCTAATTGTCTTTAACTTAGTTTATGATCAGAGTGCAGACAAAAAATGATCGCATATTAAGATCTTCTCTAAATAGGCGGAATCATAAGGCAGTACTTTTTATGTTTACTCATGTAGTTATGCAATTACCTTATTACCTAGATTGTGATAGAATTTAGTTGACACTGAGAACTTAGTAAGATAGAGTTGATTATTCTCCCGTCGCTATTTCATACGTCTGATCCTGATTAACACAGTGTTCTGTTTCACTCATGGCGTTCGCGGCATGTAGCTCCTCGTTATGGAAGAAAATTCATATTTTTGTTGATTACCAGCTATCTCAAAACTGATATCTAAAGTTGCATTTCAATAGTTAAATTTATCCGTTAGATTCCAACTCAAACCCTTCCCTTCAAGATACATCAGAAGTAATATTCATTATTTTTCTACTAATTTTAACCTACTTTCTTGTAATTATTAGGTCTGTTGGAGTTCTCACATATTACCTACTTACTGGAGTCTCTCCATTTCTTAGTGATGATAAATATATTACAATGCAAAATATTACTCATGGTACAATTACATATCCTGATACACTGTTTAAACATCGTTCATCCAATTCAATTGACTTTATTCAACGCCTTCTTCAACGTTCACCAACGTGAGTTTTTGTAATACGTTTGTTTCAATTTTTTCTTATTAAGTAATGTAAATCTGATTTTGTCCATTTAAAAAATTAAATATATATTTCAATTGGGATGGTTGTTTTTGTGAACATTTCTTATTTATATGATTGAATATATCACAGATTGATGTTGGCAGGGTACCATTGAAAACCAGGGAGCACTGGACAGCTGTTTCATTCTAGTGTGGAACTCCTCAGCAGTTCGCATCTCAGATTCCGCACCAGTAGCTATATATCACAAATTGACGGAAGTGGGAATTCTATCATCGGATGCCGACCCAGTGGTGAAGATGGTTAGGCGTTCACCATCAACCTGAAGCCTCTGGTGCGGAATCTGAGGCGAACTGCTGAGGAGTCCCACACTAGAACGAAACAGCTGTCCAGTGCTCCCTGGTTTTCTATGGTGGTACCCTGCCACCATTAATCTGTGATAGAAATAAATCAAATATCATTTCATTGTACGATTGTTTTTACTGAATGAAATTGATAATTACCAATACCTATTCCAAGATAGTGAACGCTTTCTTAAATTATTTTTGATAAGCTGCAAAATTAAATATTATTCATAAATCATTTTCCAAGTTATCAGATTTGTGTCCACAAGTGTATGTCACAATTTAAGTGTATCTGCGCAAAGTTAATTAAGGTGGAGTATGTATTTCTGATTTACTGTCTAATGATTGAAAACCAAATCATTCATGTTCTTAAGTTCTGTAACATGTATGCAAGTTGTTGTTATTTTCCGGTTGTTCACACTATTGCACGTTGGTTGAAGAGTTAAGAAACTAAAAAAGCACAAATTTGTGGACATTCTGCGAAATCCTGCTATCGATTGTACTGGGGTATTCTGGTAGAATAGTAGTTTATACGGACAACTAACATTCTTTCAATTCTACTATTTCATGATAGGAGGAAGTAATTTACAAACTTTACTGCTAAAAATTTATATCTCACTCAACTCCACGAATTTATGTCCCCAGTGGTAAGAATAAAAAAAATAGTAAGACATCGTAGACTGTTTGAAAAAGACGTATGTAATCAGCCTCATGCAAATATCTCTTAGGTTCTGCGGTCAAACTTCCAGGTTATAAAGTTCACTTCTAGCCTAGTTTTATTTTTAGGTGCTTCAAGAAAAATAACCCTTCCATCCTGTAAGCAACTGGGAAATGATAATCGTTTCACATCCTTAACAGCATTCGTGAGTACACAACACATCCAGGTGATGAAGTTGTTGTACATTTTAGGCAATATTTGAAATATTCTTCTAGTACTGCTACCATACTCTATGCGTAATAAGTTGTGTTGTGTTCACATAATTTTCGCAGTGTGAGAGTAATCTCTATTCACCATTTGTGCTGTTGAGGTTTATTCTATGCCGAGATTATTTACTCGGTTGCTTTTGTTGGTGTTAGGTATTCATGAAGTAGGTACGCTGAAAAGTAGATAGGTAGATGTAACTAGATAAATCTCATTAGATGATATATATAATCGACGACCAGGATATTTCATTGTTTTTTTATATTCTCGTGTTTATGATATTGATATTCTTATGTGAATGATAACTTAGAATATTTTTATATGTACAAATATGTTGGTCCACATTTCCACCCTTCATTTTTACAGAAAGAAATCGTAGTGACATCATTGTTAGTAAAAGAAGACTATTGTCCGCCTCATCGCGCTATACTTGCTGGGGTAGGAGTAGGATGGAAAAGGGTAGGGGTGGCCATACCAAAACATGGCGTCATCCGTTGAAATTTTTGCTTGTTGGTCTAAGCCATGTCAGTAAATGCAGACTATCTGGTTAGGTTCCACGTGACAGTTGTGGTTAGTGTTTGGAGATGCTGGTGTCATGACTCGAAATTGGCCACAGTGGCGTAAATTTATTTACTCTTTGTGTTCTCCTAGATCTTAAGTTCCATTATTCATTCTTACTTTCGTTTGTTTCATTCCTTCCCGTTGAATCATACTGTTTTGCTAATTTTGTAAATTTGATTCCTTTGTGCTGATGTGTTGTGGCACCCTGCACCCATGAGGATACTCGTCAGGTTCTAAACTATACATATATGAATGAAAAGGAGAATAATGAACTAAGTGAATGCAATTCTATAAGAAGAAGTTAGTTCTTGGAAAAAAGGTTATATGTTGTAAAATAGAATATATTGTTGAAAGTTATGACCATCCTTTGTTTGACAGGCGGACATCTTATCTATTCTACAGGCAAAAGTCAAATGTGCTTCCCAAATCCCTATCGATCAACCTATTAGGACTGATCAAACTTCCAAGATAGATGACCGTGGTCAATACACTCAATTATTACACTTCCTATCTTTAGTTCTTATATTGTTGTAGACCAGTCTTTAAGCAGTATTTTTTTATGTAGATGTGAAGAAACGCATCTTAAACATACATTCTCCAGATTGCAATCAAGTTATCTTTTAAGTTGAAAATTAATAATGAATGATAGAAAATTTATATAATTCTTTCGTGTTATTCTTTATTTCAATGTAATAAATAATCCTTATTGAATTATTGTTATTATTATGGATAAAAAAAAATGGTTACAGGTTTTTGTGCATTACTTTTCATAAAATGACATTTACCATTGAACTGTCGCAGAAATCACATGTAGTCATATGTGATTCATCTTGTTAATAGTCTTCACTTTAAGTGTTTTCTTTTTCATTTCTGTCTGGGTTAATAGTGCTGATTTTGATAATGATGACTATTCTATACATATATAGGAATGGTAACAAAGGCAATAATTCTCTTCCCATACCTTACTGTATTTCTAGCTGAACAGATTATTATTTTCTTCGGTTTGTTTACTGTTTATGGTTTCGTGTGCTACAGCTTCGAGCCATATTGATGGAAGTGGGAATTCTACCATTGGATGCCGTCCCAGTGGTGCAGATGGTTAGGCGTTCGCGTCAACCTGAAGCCCCTGGTGCGGAAGCGTGGGTGCGCACTGCTGAAGAGTTCCACACTAGAACGAAACAGCTGTCCAGTGCTCCCTTGTTATCAATGGTACCCTACCAACATCAATCTGTGATATATCCAATCAAATCATATTTTATATGTTTAGGACGCGTAATACTATACTGCTGTAAATAGGCAGCGTTTCAAACCTTATGGTCTAATGATTAAAAGTTAAGCCTAATAACCACTAAGCTACATCTTCACAACAAAGGATTATAGCATTGAAATATATGACAATAATCATAAGTAATATACGGCAAACTTAAGAATAGTTAGTATATATTCATAACTGCTTGTAGAGTGCATTACAAGCTAAATATATTTAGTCGTTTTTTTTTAAAAAAAGTGTTAAGAATTAACATATTTATTTTCTTCTTCGTTCTTTTAATTAGTCGAATGGGAAAGTCGTTTCTAATATTGACATTGTTTTGTTTTACTTTGACTTCGTCAAATAAACATATCTACTATTTGATTTGGAGGTTGTTAGTACATACCCGCAATCTTGAGCGATGTGATCCTCTCGGGTGGATCTGATTCCGCATGACATCAACTTTACAAGCTGAAACGATGCCATTTCGGCAGTTGGGTGGCAATTGACCTCCGGTAGAACTGCGGTACTTGGATTGATGATTGGTCACTACAATGAATAATCAATATCATTTCTATTCAGTTTACTTTAATTCTATCAATCATGTTACAGTACAATCACTAGTTCAAATGAATTAAGGTCACATCTACTTTGTTGGTGGGAGATATAATGATGCACTACCCGACTATAGCTCCATGTTAATTAACACATACCAGTAGAACGTGATATTAGTCTTGAGGAAACTGATGCTTCTCATGAAGTAGTGCAACTTGCATCCTTGCTAACTCATTTAACTGACATGATTCGCTTACATAACTTTGAGCCATACTGTCTATTTACAGACATTTAATATTACCGGGTTCTCAAACCCGAAGTAAGTAGAGCGTGGTTGGAATCGATAGCATAATATACAGAGAGCAAGAACAAAGAATTTGACGGAATAAGTTGAATTCATTTTATTCCGTCCGGTTCTCATTAGCTGCGTACAACCTAGTATGTCATAATCAAAATTTTCATATAAAAATTAACAATTTTACTGTCAAAGATCAGTAGCGTAGAGACATAGTGAAGTAAAAAATCAGAGTGAAGTTGGTATAGCTCAAAATATGTGATGCATATAAATATAACGTATAAGTGAACATTCTAGAGATATTAGGTTATTAACAAAGAATCATGCAGTCAAGGAATTGCGTAATCGAAAGAAAACTCTAAGTAAGGTGGATTACAAAGTATGAGTTGAAATCAGTCAATTAAAAATAACAAAATTATAACATTGCATGAATTAAGTGATGAAATCACAAAAGATCTAGGGAATGATGCAATAAGTTAGTTCTTATAGGAAAACAGGGGGGAGGAGGGAGATTGCGAACAAAGATGCAGTAAAGTAATTTAAACGTTACCATGGTAAAGAAAGATGTACCACTTTTTTTTTTCGGTTGCATAGATTTGATTTGAAATGCTTGATTGCTACCGCTTAAACGAAGATTACAGTTTGATTACCGGCTAATCACTTCGAAAAATTTCAAGATATCAATTGTATGTCCTTTGTCAGCCAATTGTCTCTTCATAGCACTACTGAAATTTCTTGATTAGTTGGATCGCAGATTTTCGAGGATATACTATTGAAAACGAACGTAGACCCTTCTTTTCTCTCTACCTATGTAAATATTTTAGCAGATACATATAGATTTATATGCGCTATTAGCAGTAACGCGAAAGGGGTACCTGTCAATTTTTGATGGCATTAAAGAGTATGTTTTTCAACACGAATTAAGCTGCAGCATATGTTCCGTTTAGTGGAGATCTTAGTCTCTTATTGATTATTCTCGACGTGCCATTACCTTTGAATTACAGTTGAATAAAGATAGGTTTCTTGTTTATAGTGTTTTCTTTTGTATTTTTATCTTCATTTTTGACGTATTTGTCGATAAATTTCTGTTGGTATCCATTATTTCTTAGGTATCTTCTAACATTGATTAGTTCTTCTTCAGGTTCATCATGAACTCAAATTCTATCTACTCTATTAAACAAAGTCTTGACTAACCCTATTCTATAACTGATAGGACAGAAGCCGTTAAAATTCAGATAAGTCCCATTCCATATGTCCTTACGATAAATTGAACTTTGAATGGTTCGTGACAAAATAAAATAAATTAATATTATCCTGCCAAATTCTTTGTCCTTCCTCTCCTCAAATTAATAAAGGGAATTAAATGTATGATAAAACATAATTCTTGAGTTTCATGACTTATTCACTAAACCACTACGTTCCACATCACAGTGTTCTTTTCATGCAGAATGCTTGACTCTGATTGTCTCCGACTCAACCCAACAACATGAACATTTAGTTGATTGAATATGTCACCGATTGATGTTAGCAAGGTACCATTGAAATTTCTCAGCAATGCGCACCCCAGATTCCTCACCAGGGGCTTCGAGTTGACGGCGAACGCCTAACTCTCTGTACCACTGGGTCGACATCGAATGGTAGAATTTCCACTCCATCAATTTGAGATGTGCACTGCTGAGTAATTCCACACTAGAACGAAACAGCTGTCTAGTGCTCCCTGATTTTCAATAATACCCTGCCAACATCAGTCTGTAACATATTCAATTAAATAAACAACCAATGTCCACAAAAATAACCATCTAAACTGAACATGGATATTTGTTTAATATTTTTAACCGTGGCAACATAAATGCCTTTTTTTTTTTAAAAAAATGTTATTCACCACTCTATAACATTCCATTTTTATTGTTACTATTTTGTCCCTTCCTCATACTTTCTATCTTACATTTCTTCTTTTTTCGTCATCTCTCACCTTACCATTTTCATATTCTAAATTATCAAACTATGTATCCGACTTAAATATACATAAATAAATAGATACCTAACAGAACTAATTTACAATATGATGTGTATGCCTAGTGTATATATATATATAGCAGGGCTATCCCACTTTCCTCTCTCATTCTTTCACTTTACACTTCTTGGCCTATTGTTAGCTTTACTATTATGATTATCGATTTATTTTTTCTTAGGGCAATGTTTTTTTTTGGCACACAAGTTGTTTTTTTTTCTGGTTCTCTCTCGATTTATTTCCTTGTTATATTTTTCTAGCCTTAATTGTTTATTTATTTGTTGAATAATTCTGTAAAAACTCATGTTTATTGATCTGTAGTGAAATTATAATTATTTTGTTAATGCATGAATGTGTACTTGGAATGTTATGTTATTTTAGCTAATATTACTGTACCATCAACTTTAGTGGATCTGGGTCTGATTGTAGGTTTATTAATTCAATCAATTTATGTTATAGCACTATGATCGTGTAAATTTGTCACTTCTAGCTTGTTTGAACTCTATCATCAATTAGAACTTCCCACTGAAAGTTGGTGAGTATTGGGACAGGTATTAAACGCCGGCCTAATGGTACTTATAATTAAGCATTCGTTGAAAGACTTGAAGGTTCTGGGTTCGATTTCTAGCGGGGTTGTGTGTCTTTACTATTACATATGTGTTTAATGCTAGACAACTGTTTCGTTCATTAATGAAATTTATCAGCAAATAGGCATCTCTGAGCTTACCCAGGGTCAAACACAGAGTAATCAGATTTTACAGGGAGTGCCTTTGTTCTAAACTAGTGAGTTTAAAATCCAATACCCTCTATGCCTCGTTTCAGTCAATTTACATCTCATCTCAAACATAGTTTGACGTTTATTATTATGACTTCTTTGGGAATTGAGTTATGATTTGGTTTGGTCATATTTGAAAGGAAAATCCACTACCTCCTATCAACAAAATAGTGGTATGCAGAAAATACGTTCCAGATATATTTGTCGTATATGATATAAATCATACTAAGCAGCTGTTTAAAACTTTTTCTTGAGTTATTATTAATGTCTGACCCCTTTTTCTGCTTAATTTAATCAGTGCTTTTCACATTTTGTAGCCGATCCATCTAAAAGAGGAGTACATTTCATAACAGTTCACCATGTATTAACCTGTGTTTGTGGAAGTAGGATGTAACTACTGACTGCAAGTCTTTGATCATAAGTATCTTCGAAGTATCGTTGAATGTTCGAGTGAGCAATATTGTAATCAGGTACCTACTTTGAAGCACTTTCTTTACTAGTGTAGAAGTAAAGTGGGAGGGAACTGGGGGCAGTCACAACAAAGCGTCATGTCAATCCATAAAGTATTTGAAGGTTACTATTAGCCATATAGTTTATAGCTGCAGACTCCCTAGTTGTGGTCCTCGCGATAAACCCTATTAGCGGTTGGTGACATGACTGACATGTGAACGCAGTAGTGCCAGAGGATTCACTGTTTCTCTCCTTCCTGTAGATCTTCAATCCCATTATTACTTAGTAATTACTTTTATATTCCTAATTATTGAACTATATTATAGTATTAATCTGGTTTGTTATATTCCGTCGTCTTAGTTGGGCGACTTTTCTAACTCATGTATGTGTCAAACTCTACATTGTTTATGCCTGATTGACTAAGAAAATGCAACGAAATTCACAACGAATTTAAATTATTCCGTCGCTATTATCGTTCTGGTTTTTTATTTAATCAAATCGATGTATTCTGATTCACCAGTGGATAGAAACGTTGGGTATTATAGTCTGTCCCCAAGAAGCCCTTGTATAGTGTACTGTGAGGAAAGTTAGCTCCCTTTCTCGAAACGGTTTTTATATGGCCACGTGGTTATAGCTTCTGTCTAAGAAGTTCGATTTACTGCCTATGTGCGATGTGTCAAAACCCATGATATATCATTTTAAAATGTAGTTCGGTCACCGATTACCATTGGACTTCATATCCTGACGATACTCTATTGCATTGGGAAGTAGACCTTTAAGTTAAAAGCTCGAGAAGCTCTAATATGGGCGTTCAGGTAGTATTCGAGCCAACACATAATTTTAGTGATTTGTATCTATGAAAAATCTAATTTCGTAATTGTGTAATGCATACATTTTTGGTGCTTATCGGTACCAAATTAAAGATGAATAATCACCAGGAATTATTCACAATGATAGATATACATTCACCCGTTACCTTTTATTTGATCCTGATTTTAAAAATTATTTTATACCCTAAAATTGATTTATCACTGAGTGGTAGCCAATATTAAAGTTGTCCAGTTGTATTGATCACCAGGTTGTAATATACTTACTTGTTCAGGCAAATTCACATTTCATGTACGATATCGTATTTGAATGTGATTCCAAAATAGTCGACATCAAACCCTGCATCTTCTGAATTCCATCCTATTTGACATTTGTTGGCGAAGTCGTATCCATGATGAGTTCGATCTCATATCCCATTCAATATATTCTTCTTCTCGAGTTATATTCTCTCTATCTGGTCCTTCTTATTGTCTTGTAAGCTACTACTACTACTACTTTAACATTTATCTCGCTGTTCTGATCTATTATGAAAACTAAAACTGAAACATGTATGTATTAGATTATATCTACCTTATAACACTATATATATATATATATATATATATATATATATATATATAAAGTGCAAATGATTATATTATGTATACTTTGTACCTTACATGTTTTTTTTGAATCCTTTTTTCTACTTTAATCTACATATTTTCATTCACTTTTTCTCATGAAATTCCCTCAGTAGTTTACCGCCGAATTTTTGTTTTCATTTTTTTTTTTACAGTTTTTCACTGAATTAAAACGTATGGATTAAATCTGTTTCTTTTGCATGTATTGCATAATAATAATAATAATAATAATAAATACTACTGTAATGCTTCAATCACAATAGGCAAATCTATAAATACTCGAAAAGGAAATAGTATGTCTTATCTCTTATTCACTCTAACTCTTCAACGATGTAAATAGTTAACTGATCATTACATACACTAAATTCTTGTCCATAAATTAAGTTCTACACATTTGTCCAGAATCGCACACAAATTCCTTATATATATCTCTCTCTTTCGAAAAAAAGCAACTTAGTATAGGTAGTAATCATAATGATAATAGTATTCTTGAAATACCTTTGATCGGAGTTCGTTTAGTTTTTTTTTAGTTTAAACATAACACAGAGAAATAGATCATGTGAAATTATAATTGGAAACAAATAAAAAAAGGAAAGGGTTCTTTTTCGGATACGTTAGATCGTTTTGTTTTGTTTTTATAATTCACTTATTGTCAAATATAATCGTTTTTCAGTTATGATGTAATGTAAATTGAAATGAATTAACTCATGAAACTGATCTTTAAGTTGTAGTAGATCGATTATTGAAGCATTCGACTTTCTGTCACTAAATGATTGATACAAGTTTCTTTCCACATCATTACTTCAATCAGTGATTGGAAATGTTAGAAGATATAACCGAGATGCATTCACACTTTATGTTCATCTTAATCTTTATTTCTAGTATTTCTCCATAAACGTCTTTTCATGTTTAGTCATTCTCATTTTACTAATTTCATCTTGTTATGCTGATATAGTATGGGATATCTCATTTGCGTTAGACTCTATATTGTTTAATACCAACTGAATAACTTCATTTGTCCTACTATCTAAATCTCCTTGTCAGCTTCAGTCATTAACTAGATCATCATCAGCTGAGTTTATTCGAAATCGGCTACTTTTGAAAACACAATTTTATTTGACAGAGGTTTTGTACGCCATAAACAGGATTGTTGAAACGTTGTTTTTGTATGCAGGATGGTTCGATCGCGAATCCTTTGTTGTCTTTCTAAACAATCTCATTGGCGCATTGGAAGTGGAGTCAGCTTTTAAAATTTCCTGAGTGGCTCTGTTGTAACAACCACAAGTCGTGAAGCTATATGACCCGGGTGTTTATTTACTTGTGAGCATCAGTTTTTTCAAGATTACAGGTATTTCGCCTTGCTGACGAGTCTCAAGTAGCAGGAAACCTTGGTTACTCAGGGTTTTCTACTTACTTCCTCCTATTACCTAGACTCAACGAAGCAGTATGCAAGATATAGAGTCATTCAAACTTACTGCTACATAGAGACTTGATGTTTAGTAGAATTATGTCATCATTAGAGTGTACAATTTTAATTATCATTTGTTGAGAAACTGTTACAGCTCATTTCATTTTTATAAATTCATGATGTATTGAAATTTTATGACAGATTCATGATTAAGACATCCTGGTCAGAAAATACAATACCTTATTATCATTTATACTTGCATCGTTTTCTTCAATCTCTCATTTTTTCAGACAACGTATGTCCGCTAAGGAATGTCTTAGCCATCCTTGGCTTCAACCAACGAATCAACCAATCATAGTCGGGCCAAAAATTACTTACCAATCACAATCCACATTACAAAATAACACTAATCATATTAATGATAAACTGAATTACGCTATTGAGCTATTCCATGTTGACCCAATTATTGAAATGGTTGGTGAATGCTTATCATGTATGCCTTTAACCTATTTTACAACACAATCTCCTGTATATATGTTTTCATATGTGAATACTGTCTATCAAACAAATATTGTCAAGATAATATCTTTAGCATCATACAATAATTACCTTTCTCCTGTTAAACCAATATCAACACATTTTACTCAATCTTCAATAGCCACTACTAACAATCATTCATTAACTGAACAATCTTTTGGAAAAACATTCAAGACATTATTTACTGGACATTTCAATGCACTTAACATTTTGTTTACTTTATCCAGAATTTACGTGACTAATTGGAACAGCAGTGGTGAAGACAACGACGTTGATAATAATAATAATATTGACAGTTATCACTTAATGAGTAAACATTCTATTGATGAAACTATAAAACATGAAGGATCATTTGATTGGTTAACCAATAATTCTTCTTCATTAATGGACTATTTATGTAATTCCACCGCTGTTAAATATGATCGTTTTAAAGATTTCAAAACTTCTGATAATTTTATATCAGTTAGTACATTTCTTTCAAAGTATGTTCAAGAATATCAATTGACTGCAATGTTTCATGATTTAAATTATCATAAATTACTTCATTGTAACTATTATTATTTAAACCGTAATAATGCTACTAATATTTTTGGTAGTAGTATTATAAGCAATACATCATTTGCAAATTGTTTTCTATTATCAAATAAAATACAACAGCAACAAAAATTCAATGAAGAGAAAATAAATCGCAGTCTGATAGACAAAGATTGTGAAGAAATGAAGGAAGACTTAGTTAAGGTATCTAAGTATACTACTGATATACTAGTACCGAGAATGAATGAATTTCTTTCAAAAACTGTCAATCCATATATTTCTACAATTTGTATTGATTTAAATTCGTCAATATCGTCAGAAAAACATAAAATTCTAAATCCTTCAGAGAACAAGTATAAACAGAATTATACAAGAGATTATTTGTCGTATGATTTTTGTAAGTTGTATATAGTTTTTCTAGAGTATAATTTAGTTTGGAGAATGCAACTCAATAGTTATGTTGATTGAATGATAAACAGCCCCTTGCATGCAGATGATGATAATATCCCTTCCCTGTCTCTTACCAATATCTCTCATATGTCCTGGCTTATATAGTACCTTATATAGTACCTTTACCTACTTCTTTTACGTGCCGAGGTGTGTAGAGTATTTTCTCTAAAGTGAGTGAACAAAACTGCACATTCTTCGTGCAAACCAGGGAGCTGGATACGTAAGAGTCTAGTTAGTCGGTCTGAGAAAATATGACTTCAAACGAATAGATATACATAGGCTGGAGAGTCTTGGGAGAATCGATGGTGTTTGTACCTAGTTCGATCACCCGCCATGGAGGAAGTGTTGCCCTGCTGCATTATGCACTAGATATTTAGGTTAATGGCTGTGGATGTCGTCTTCTAATGAAACAAGTTGCTTCAGCTTAGGATAAAGTAATGTTATAGTCTACATACTAATATGACCAGAACCACCTAACTATATTGTCACTTCATTTGTTTTGGTCATTTTTTGGCGCCATATTATGCCAGAATTTGTATTGAATAGATAGCAGGAGACGCGGTTAGTTTAATGTTGTTTATATGGGGAGTATTATCATTGAACTGGAGATGTTTCTTCTTCAGGATATACATACATGGCCATTTTGTGTGTAGTTCCTAATGTGTTAAATTCATGCTTTTAATTCCTTACCATTGGTGTCGAAAATCGGTATTGCAAGGTGGTGTACCATTTTTGAGGTAGATTAATTCTATTCCTTCCTATTGTTGTTTGAGATGCTAGTGGTCTAAGTGAGACACTGTACTGCCATCAAGCTTTAGTGCAATCACTAGTAAGATATCGATCTCGAATCATGAGTTTCTTCTTTTAGTCTTATCATTCATTACTGCGTTGTACACAAATACATACATATACACACATACACAATGTCCAACTGACCTACTTGGTCTGTTGGAATATAAACAATCAATATTCTAATCAGAAAAGCTAGATCAAATGATCACGACATACACTCCAGATCTCCACTTCAAGGTGGCAGCTACGTTTGGAAGGCAGTTACGACAGTGTACCCGAAATTCGAGTTCATAAATTTCAAACAGGTAAATGAGTTATTGGTGTTTGGTATTATTTGCCATTTATGAAATTCACTGATAGCACTGAATTAGGGAAATTTGTTGCTTATTTGAACTTCCGTATTCATTAGTCTGTTTTTAGAGATGCAGGGATTAAATTTATGTCAGTTTCGGCTAGTTAATTTGTCGTAACTTTGATCGACCTATCTTGATAAATGAATAAAACTAAAATCTATGCCTTTGATAATTTGTATTTGTGTTTAAAACTCATCATCTTTCGGTCAGTATTTAAAACGTTCAACTTTCATCCATTTTGTCTTTGGTTTCATCTCTACTTCATTTACTTCAATATAGTAAACTGGTTAGTATCACTGGTTATCGCACTTATAATGTGATCTATAGCCAAATACTTTAATCTGAGCCTCGTAATAGAGCAACGGGTGTATTTGAATATCTCTACCACATTTTTATACTGAGTTTAAGCATACTATAACCTGTACTGTTTTATCTTAAAAAGTCAAGCATATATGCTCAACTCCTCTGTGTAGCAAGATAGATATGTAATATAACTCACTTGTTAATGAACATAACGACGGACAAAAATGGACCATATTATCATTACCTATCTTCGGATAGGTTAAATCAAGGACTATCTGTCGTTCTGGAATACAGGTTTGCAATCTGAAGACGATCTAGTGAGCGCATATTTCGATGTCTCTGCAGGAAAAGCCTTAAATGTCGATTCGTGAACAAAAGTTTCAAGAATGTATTCAGAGAAGAACGAACCTGGTACTTATTTAGCCATGTAAGAGGGAATCCTTTCGAAGAAGTTTGGAACGATATTAAAGTAACTGTAAATGCTATTACTTTGGCTATATACGTGTCTAATTTTAATGAAAGATTTAAGAAAGATTAATTGATTTCCGAAACTTCTAGTGAATTGATAGCTGTTTAAAACTAATCCTGGTAGAGTCGGAAAATGGTGAGGAGCAACAACAACTAACGTAGACTAGTCTACGTGTTGGTCATGGAAAGTGGTAAGCAAGAAAATGAATGCTGTGAAAATGTCTATGGTCATATTCAATACTTGACAACTGTTCGGATTTACCAAAGAGACTTGTCTTAGAAACTTTACTGTTAGCAGAGGCATTATTCATTTATTTTAACATATGAAAGGAAACATAACAAATGGTTACCAAAAAAGATGTACCATGTAATTAAATACAATCAAAGACGAAAGGTAATACTAATTGTAAAGGTGGAATTTAATAATAAAACAAAAATGTTGCAGAGTAGAAGATATATTTCGGCTAAAAATACAGTCAAGTATAACTTCATTCTGCTAAGGAAAATCATCTCACTTTAATGAGGAGTATAGTTGAAAATCTCAGCAGGATTACCACTGGCTTCTACTCTGAGCCATGTCTGATAAAGTCTCAAGTCACTGGGTTGTATCGTCTTTAGAATCTCCACCAAAAAGTCAGAATGGATCGACAGAGGTCAGTCTTATGCAACTTCTTATCACTCCGCGGCGTCACGTCGTAAACTGCCTATATTTCTGCTTTTCCATCCAGTCCCAGTGTCCGCAAAGAATGCATGATATGGAAGCTACTGGGGTAATATCCGTTAAATATGACCAAGCCACTGAAGCCAGTGCTTTAAGATAGTGACACCATTTAAATTATCACTACTCCCGAACATACATTACAAAATCACAGCCTTATGATGTTGCGATTGGATGTCAGCATTTCTTCGGTGACAATTATGATGGGATGTATGGAGATATTGAACATCCTCAGCACGGAGAGACTATGTTTCACGAGCATAGATCAGAACTGCTCTTATTGAATCTTTGTCAGTCCGAACGTTTACAGTTAAACTCATATCAGGACAGTACTAAAAATGGCCTAGAGTAGCCTAACGTGCTCTGGCTTTCGCCATGCATAGATTTATCTCATTTGACACACAACGACACCCATCATCCATACATCTACCAATATATACGAACTTTTCTACTACCCATCACGGTTCGCCACAATGTGAAAGCACATACAAACTCTTGTCGTGCTAAATTACTTTGCATTTGAAAGGTGCATGATACATGCCATATCCACTAATACTGATTGCCAACTAATTAAGTGCGACACACTTGACACATATGTCTTTCAGATCTACTTCCAGAATGTCATCGACAGGAAAGTTGAGGAGGAATGGTGAGATTGAGTAACCCTGTCTAATCTCTCTGCTGGATTGTAACAGTCAGTTACAACGTAGAACTTGGTACATGCGTACATCAGTCCAAGTTACCATACCCAAATTCGCAGATGGAGATTAGATTGTCGGATCAAATACCAGAGTAGGGGAGGTAGTAACAGTTAGTATTAATGGAAAAGAACAGAGATCGGAGGTGAGACTTAAGGAAATATGATTCAGTAAGAAGTAAATTATGATAAGTTCAGAAACTTAGAATTTGGTGGAAGACAAGGAGTGGATGCATCCGCGCCATTGCGAACGATTTCGAGCCATACCACCGAAAGTCTCCATCCATCTGTAACTCCTGACGCAGACCCCAACCAGGTAGTCTGCACTTATTAAAATAGTTCAGCCCAACTGTCAATGACTTCATGAACTGGTGCCATGTTTGGTATGGCCGCCCCTAGCTTTCTTCCAGCCTACTCTCACACCAAACAGCATTGCTCGTCGAGGTAGGCAGTGGTCAGGCATACGTAACACATGTCCTAGCCACCTCAGCTGATGATGATTTACTACTTCATCAATAGGCCTACCATGTTTACCTAGTACTCTATTCCTAACTCACGTATTGCATACTCTGTGGTCCCAGCAAACACGAATAATTCGTGGAAGACATCTATGATCGAATATTAGTAGACCACGAATATCCTCTATCCTCAATGGCCGTGTTTTACATCAATAAAGGGAAACGGATCGAAATGCTGCGCAGTAAACGCTTACCTTCGTCAGTAGATGAAGGTGGTTGTATGCCCTTACTCTATCTGGGGTGTTCGTGTACAGAGCATTTAAGATGTTAATAACGTTCTCAGGTACATCCTTCACGAACGGACAGTCCCAGAGCACAGTCCTCTCCAATGAATCGAAGGTGGCCTTGATATAAACTATTACAGCGATTGTTGGCTTTCTTTATGTGTTTTAACACATGATCGGTGACCACCTCGCTCTTCATGTGTCAGCCTTTCATGCATTTTGCATAGTCTGCTAAATATGACGGAAGCCAGTATTTTGAAAATAATCTAGTGTCAACTTATCTTCTGATAGTGTCTGTATTAGTTAATATAATCCGTCTTAAAGATGAGGACAACAATCGCATTATTTCGAGATGACAGAACATTTAGTTGCAAAAACGTTTTCAAGCAAGCATGTCAGTTCACTGACTAGGAGTTCTGAATTATCTCCAAAAATATCAAGAGGATTGAGTTCTCTTGGCCTGATGATTTGTTACAATTCAGGAGTCATAGTTCCTTGTGGACCTTATCTTCATTAAGTTAGTCTGTCGTCACCGATCGGGAAGGGCAAAATAGTGTGACTGAAGTTTTTGGGGATAATCTAACTCTTCAACCATTGCATTTACTCTTCGTGCCTTTACTGTAGTCGTTAGGTTGCATTATTGTTTGTTCTACGTAAGCTGTGATTGGTTAATTAAACTGTAAACAGACTGGTGTCCTATTACAAATGAGTGAGTAAATAACTGTAGTTTACGTATTTCCCTGTCTTTTTGTGAGTGACTGATTCACGGATTGGATTCTATCTGTGTATCTGACTCCTGTGTAATTAATGCTTATAGAGTTCTGTATGTTCGCTATTTAATTCTTATCTAGTAATCGGGTTATTGTGTTTAATGTGCCAACATATTTAGTTGTACCTCGTTGTTGTCTACCTCGTTCATATAGACCCAGTTTCCGTGTAACTGAAATCTCAGATAATACAAACCCTAATATAGGCTAAATCCAAAGATATAACATTTTCATACGTAGCTTTTTATTCGTTGTTGTTGAACTACATTCTGATATTAATTTGGTCTCGTCATGCTAGTGTACTACAGGAACCTGTGCTAACGTACCTATACGCTAGTCTCTACATTGCTAAACCACTCATATGCCCCAGGAATCGTAGTATTCATTTTCTGCATTTTATGAGAATGCTTTTTTGTCACACTGAATTAAACAATCTGTTACTCCTTGTCCGGTTCTCTATGCTATGATTCACTCTGTATCATACGTCTCTTTCACTAATTCACAAAGTAACTATTGCCCTAAATGTGTCCTCAAAAAGAAACTATAATAACCTTTAAGAAGAATTTATGTCTCCGTTTTTTATTGACAAAAGTAGACATTCTATTTTTTTCCCGTTGAAATTACTCATTCTTATGTCACATTTGAATATTGTTTACTCTATTCTTAAATTGAGACTCGATATTTTCACTGTTTGTTTGATTGAATTATGTCACAGGTTTATGTTGATAGAGTACCATTGAAAATCAGACAACACTGGACAGCCGTTTCGTTCTAGTTTTGAACTCCTCAGCTGTGCGCACCCCAGATTTCTCTCCATGGATTTCCGGTTAACGAACACCTAACCTTCTGCACCACTAGGTTGGCATTCGATGGTAAGATTCCCACTTCCATCAATGTAACGCGAACGAAACGGCTCTCCAGTGCTGCATGATTTTCAATGGAACTCTGCTAACATTAATTTTTGACATAATCAAATAAAAATACTAATCTCCACAAAAATAATTATCTCGTTTCAATGTTTATCTGAAGTTATTTTTCTTTCATTGCCATTTATGTTCATTTTAATGATCTACATGAAATTTAAATCATCTTTTGTAAATCTATGCCATTTTGTTGTATTTTATTGCATAATAAATAAACTTTTAAGAAATCAATTCAATTTTTATGTGATCTAATCAATTTATCCAAATATTAAACTAAATAATAACAAGTGAAGTGTTCATTTTAATCTAAAATTAAGACAGTAGCTGTTGAATTCACTGAGTATTGTATTTATTTTTTCAGTCAGTCATTCATAGACAATATAGAACACGCAGTGTATCTGATTGGTGTCGCTTGTTAATCGTCCAAGTATATAAGAAAGGGTCAAAGTCGTCCTATGATAACCATAGCGGAATTAGTTTGACTAATATAGTGTCTAAAATACTAGCTTCTATATTTATTAGACGCTTAACTGGAACTCGTGATCTACAAATACGATGAAACCAGGCTAGTTTCAGACCTGTTCGCGGTTGTATAGACCAGATATTCACCATTTGTCAGGTTTTAGAACACAAACATACTTTTCGCCGCCCAACAATCATGGTTTTCCTTGACTTGAAGGCGTTTGACTCTGTAGACTGAGAAGTTCTATGGCAATGTCTTTCACTTAAAGGTGTACTCCAGAAGTACATAGTTCTTGTTAAGGCCCTTTACTCAAACACTATAAGTCGTGTCACAGCACATAGAACAAACTGTAATCTGAACTTGTAACCTCAAGTGGTGTTTGTCAAGGCTGTTCATTTTTGTTCAATTTCATAGTCGAAATAATGTCGAAAATTACATTGTCATCGTCTGACTTTTCAGGAATTTATCTATTACCAGGAGATCCACTTTTTGACTTAGAATATGCTGTTTGGCGTAGACGCTGATAAGGTGCAGAATCTTTTTCATCAGCAATAAGCTCTAATCCAAACACGTTCGGAATGCGTTTCTCCCTCTGTAAACACAAACTATTGCTCCAGGACTGGTTTTTGTCAACCTCTGAACTAAAGACAGCGAGTAAAATAGTTGAGCACGTCGACCACTTCACTTATCTTGGAAGTCTGATTAGCCATAATCGGTTGGTCTCTGACAAAACATCAGTACGAATTCAAAAGCTCGCCTGGCTTTTGCCAACTTACGTCACCTATGGTGTAAACGAGATATTCGTCCCTCAACGAAGAGAAGAGTGTACTGCTTAACAGTTCGCTCTGTCTCACTGTATGGGTGTGAGACGTGGCCATTAAGGGTAGACGACACTCGAAGGTTATTAATTTTTGACCATCGATGTCTACGAAACATCGCTCGCGTTAGCTGGGATTTCCGAGTAAGTAATAACGAGGTTAGACGATGGGTGTTAGACAAAGGTGGTAAATCAGTCGATGAGGTTGTAAATCTTCATCGACTGAGGTGGTTGGGATATGTGTTGCGTATGCCCAACCACCATCTGCCTCGACACGCCATGTTGTCTTATATTGGAATAGGATGGAAGAGAGTTAGAGGCGGCCAAACTGTAACATGGCATCCGTCTATGAAGTCACTGACTGCCGATTTTGTCGTATCGATAGCTGCAGACTATGTGAATGGGGTTCTCGCCATTACCTTAACCAGTGGCTAGAAACACAATGGCGCAGATGTATTCACTCATTGTCCTCTCTTTAAATCATGAGCTTTAAATTATTCCATAACTTAATTTCTACGCTTTCTGAACCTTATTGTATATGTTCACACTTCTTGTTACTATTATTATTTTATTTTATTGAAGTAGCTTCTACTAATGGTGGTGTTAATTTTGAGGTGCCACAGAGGTATGGCAATTTGAAGCGATGCGCACATGTGCCAGGTTCTATGTTGATAATACATACGTTCATACAAGTTGCTGTATCACATTACCACAATGAGATCAAATTTACAAGGTTAACAGGAAATAATTTAGCAAATGTATGTGTAGAAGAATAATGGAACTTGAGATCTAGCCAACGAGTGATTACGTTTGGATCATTATGACCGATGTTGAGTCGTGTTGTTTAGTATCTTCAGGTATTCCTTGCGTTTGGACCCCAAACTGGTAGTTTGTACCTACAAAGATTGTTTGGACTAACATTTCTGGTTTTGTTCTTAGCGGATTGTTTCTTTATACACAATTAATCCATAAGACAGTGAAGCAATGTCAAGGGACACTGTTCAATAGGTAACTGATAATCATAACTACATTCTACGATCTTTAATCTCATAAAACCATGAAATCCATGTGTATCAATGATTTGAAATATATTCTCTAACTATCGTAGGTGAACTCTCTGTTTCCAATTAACTCATTCTAACCACCGAACTTGCATTCTCATAAAAGCGTAATTTCTCATGGTGGTAAGCAGGATGTTTTTTTATTACAAATTGTTAACACAGCAGTATTCAAGTTATTTGAGGGAAGGAGTAGTCTTCCACTTCGTTTGGCGGCTGGTGGATGATGTTCAGACTATCACCATGTTGGTTAGTAGCTTTAACTACTTAGCCATCACTACATATTCATTTCATTTAAACACCGTATATCATTGTTTGCATGCTAAATTATTTGAAATGATCACTACATATAGCTTCATTGTCATTTTTCAATAGTCGAAGTAAACATGTATGTAGTATTACTTAAGTTGGATTGTGAATAACCACTGTATCGAGGTAATCCGCTCAGGATACACATATAGCAAAAGTGACTGACCAGCTTCAGTGTATAACAAATCAACGGGAATATACAAGTTCATCCTAATGTATATAGTACATTTTTTATCAGATTGGTTTTAAAAAATGGTCTTTATAATTCATTTTATTTTGGCTAGAGATAGTTAACTGGAAACTGTTTTACATAGATTTCACATACTATTTGAGACTTGTCAGCAAGGTTTATCTATAATCTTTTGGGCTCCGTCTTATGGTTCGCTCTTACGTCATCTAACTTCACAATCTCAAGCGTTATACAATTAAGCTATTTAGGTTACGACTGATATTGTGGTAGACTGAGATTTTAAGATTGATCACTAATTATTATCCAGTGTCGTGTTTATCTAGTCCTTAGTTCAGACTAAATGCTATCGGTCTGGTCTGTTACCATTCGAACATCTTAGTGGTTAGGGCCACTAGCTTTGTATTTAGATATCTTGGGCTCAGATCTACAAGGAAGTATTAATTTTGCTAGAAATTTCAGGTGTACTCTATGGTTACCAACTTACCAGGAATTTAGGTAATGGAGGATTTCCTATCTTCTGCTTCTTGATAGTTATCATTCAAACGTTATATATCGTTAAATTTAGAATTGCTTTCTTATTTATGCATATGCTTCGATTGGAATGTGTATTTGTTGGTTTTTTTCTTGTATTCAAGCATGCGTTAAGTATCATACCATTAATAATAATGCATGGTGTTCGTTCAAATCTCCTATAATCATTTCATCTTCAATATTGTTTTCTTTACGTGGTCAATATTCTCATCGTCGTTATCATTTTCAACATTTGAATTGTCGGAAAAAATCAAAATTTTCAATTAGCAATCAAACAACAACTTCAACCAACATCATCAAGTTCAATAAGGACAACAGCCTCCACCACCACTGCCGCCACCACCACCATCACGAACAGCAACAACAACAACAGCCAACAAAAACATCATTTATGGAAACGTCCTACAGTAGTAGTAGTAACAGTCAATTTAGGCATATAATCACATTTTCTCATTTACCATATATATCACTATTATTATTATTATTATTACAACGTACACAAACAATCAGTTTAAGATTATTTACTACTTTATTCTATTGGTTTCAATTATTTTTAAGAAATATTTTACATTTATTGTTTTTTCTATTACCTTCATTATTTGGTAAATAAGAAAAAAAAAAGAAAACCAAAGTAATTAACGTATACCGCGTTACATGAAAAGAAGGAAAACAAGTAAATTGAATACGAGAAGTATTCAATTTAGAATTTTCACTAATGAAACATTCTCATATTGTCATTGTTTTTATCATTGTTCATGCTTATTTCATATCATTTAGAATGAATATGAATTGCACATATTGATAAATATAATTTATCAATATATTTTTTTTATTTTCTTTCGTCATTTTATTTCTTTTCAATTTTCTTTCTTTTGAATTTTCTTTCTTTTTAACTCCTCTTTTTTTAACATGTATAATTCTTTCTATACATGTATAGACTTTCGATATTATACATTTCAATGAATAAAATTCAATGAAAGCGTCAAAGATGAAGAGGAGGAGGGGGGGCATAGGAGAAGGAAGAAAAAAAAAAGAAAATTAATAGAATAAAAATAAAAATTAAAGTATTCACTAGAAATAATGTTTATTCATAGTTGAATATACACTTTCTGTACTATTTACCAATTGATCCTGGCCTGCATATTTACTCTTTACTTCATATTATTATTGTATGGTATACAGGTGAAGTAAATTAACTTTTCATATTTCTATCTAATTTTATTTAGTTTATTTGAATGACAATTGTTTCTGTCTTTATTATTGTATTATTATTATGATCTTACTATTTAATGAAGTTTGCAATTGATTGAAGCGCCATAACTGTGTATCTCTAGTTAGTTAGTTAGTTTTATTGAATTGACATTATTTTATGTGTTGCTTTTGTGTGTGTGTGTGTGTGTGTTTATTCTGATACTACTGATTTCTTTTAACAGTATATACATATACATACATACATACATACTACTCACAATTACTTGTATTTTAGGAATTAATTGTAATTTCTCTTTTTTTTCTTTCTTTCTCTCTCTCTCTCTCTGAACAATTGAATAAAATGATTTAGTTTAAAAAATATATTAATATACTAAGTGATAATATTGTTTATTATTAAAGTTATTTGTTTCCATGTTATAACTGGGTATTAGTTGTGGCCATTTGTGTAGATGAAGTACTTACTTACTTACGCCCCTTACCCCTTACAAAGTAACATAGGCCACTCACCAGGATTCTCTATTCAACCCTCTCCTGAAAAAATTCTTTCCAATTGTTTCCAGTTGCTGTTTATCTTTTTAATGTCTGCTTCCAATTCTCGACGCAATGCTTAGACGTAATCATGTTCTCGAAATACATATGTAGTTATTTGAAAGTATAGTTAGGACAGAATCGTGTTGCTTGAAGTTTCTTTTCAGTTCCGATATTTCTAATATACGGAACTGACTATGAAGCTTACACTTCTTATTAGTATTAATCGTAAATGTATACTGGTATTTTCACGATAAAGATAATTTCAAATTGCTGAATCTCAACTTGTCAATAGATGCACAATTCTAGTGAGTGACCGATTAGCGCATTGCTAGTTTTTATCGCTTTACTTACAGTCCCCTAACTGAAGAAGGAGGAGCACTCAAATGATCTAAACATTCCATCCTTTACTAGATGTAATTACATCCACGTTTTGATGTTCACACAAGGAATATTCTGTTTTACTAACAGTCAAGAAAATCTTATATGCTGTCAACAATTTCGATAATGGATATAACTCCTCGTATCATGAAATCATTAAATGGTTGGTAGGTATCTTACAGCCAATTAGAAAACAGATCAGTAGACACAATATTGCTGACCTCTTTCATTTTGTAGACTCAATAAACAACCTCAATGTATCCAATAAGGGGGTGATTTTATAAGGTGTTGCTACTCTTTACACGAACGTTCAAATCAATCAATGCCTGTTACCTCATGTGGTGCATAGGCTGCCGACGAGCATTCTCTAACTAACTCTGTCCTGGGCTTTTCTTTCCAGCTCTTTCCAATCGCTCTTCATTCTCTTCATGGCTGTCTCCAATTCTTAAATGCAATGTGTTATTGGATCTTCCTCTTTTCCTTTGGCCTTCAGGATTCGAAGTTAGTGCTCACCTTGTGACAGTTTGATGATTTCCTCAATATGTGTCCTATCCACCTCCAGCGTCTTTTCCTAATTTCTTCCTCAACTGGAAGTTGATCAGGTCTCTGCCATAGAAGGTTGTTGTTGATAGTATCTGACCAACGAATCTGAAGTATCTTACGTAGACAGTTGTTTATAAATGATTGTCTCTTTTGAATGATGCTTTTCGTAGTTCTCCTTACAAGTTTCAGCTCCATGCAACAGAATTGTCTTCACATTTGTATTGAAAATTTTGACTTTAATATTGACTGACAGTTGGTTTGTGTTCCAAATGTTTTTCACGAACGTTACTGTCGTAGAATCAATTCCCTTTTGTATAATTATGTTGAAAATGACAAAATCAACGTCTGTATACATTACTCGAAAGAATTTCTGTTCACTATGTACATTAAACGTCCAATTCAAATTTAATGATTGATTTTATGGGCAAATTTTAATCATTTAAATGAATTTATTTTAATCTTATATACTGTGAAATTTTTCAGACAGTTCCTCTAGTATGCTCTATTTCTTAATAACGAACATGTCATTAGCTTACTGAAATCAGAATTTTAGGTGAAGTGACACATTTTGAGAATGTGCTTGTCTCCAATATATACTTATTAGTAACCCTACAGATTTGTCGGTTACCTATTCTATTCCCCTGTGGAGATCTTCAGGATATGTTAGATGTAACTCACTGATGAAACAAAGGACGTAACAATATCTGAAGAATCTAAACAGTAATCTAGTCATTGTTATTGTAAGCATTTGTATATTATATCATGTAAGATACTAATGGCAACATTAGTAAGTAAGAAACGAACATGAAACTAGTCGGATAACTGTTAGCTACTTATGATGATATTCTAATAGATCACTCTTTTGTATGAAGTTTCTTCTAGTGATTTTATCTTGAAAGATAATAATAGTCTTACTATCAAATCATTAAAATAATTGGCCTCATTAATTCCGCATAACATGAACAATCTAAATACAACTTTATTTCATCTATATGATTCCTTTAATGAATTTGAAGAAAGAAAGAATGAACATTTGAGCAGAATAAGATTAGTCAGGCTCTCATCAGCTGCCTACAACCTATGATATTTCATTATCAAAATTGTACATAAAATCTTATAAGTAAAACTGATTATGGGTCATTAAGTACAATCATAGTAGAATAAAGATTCAAATACAGTTAATATGACTGAAGTTATGATACATATCAATATGTAAGTGAAGATTCTAGAACATCGAGTTTGTAACTATTAGTCATAGTAATAATAATAATAATATAGCCCATGCATTAATCAATTACGTAATAGAAGAGCTGAGATCCAAATGAATTACAAGTAATCAACAATTATTATCAATAACACGAGTTGAGATCAGTCTGTGGAATAAACAAAAATCGCTAACTTGCTAGAAGTAAAATGATGTAATCTAAATAAGAGAATTGAAAATGCTGTTTAATCAAGCTGTTTAGACAAGAGGAAGATCAAAATTATGTGATGTAATACGATTATGATGATAGGAAGAGACTTACCACTATTTCTTTTTGAATATGTACGTTTGGTTTGAATAGTTCAATTGATGTTGCATTGGAGAATTTAAGAAGATTACAATTGATCTGTCTATTGTTTACCTTGAAAGATTGCAAGGTATCAGCTACATATTCTGTATCAACTAGATGTTTTGCAATAGCGCTGCTTGAAAGTTCTGATCCATTTGAGCGGAGATTTTTCGAGGCATGCTCTTGAAATCGAGCATACGTCTTTGTTTACTTACTTACTTACTTATGCCCGTTACTCCTCGCTGAGGAGCATAGGCCGCTCACCAGTGTTCTCCATTTAACTCTGTCCTGAGCAATCCTTTCCAGTTGTTTCCAGTTGCTGCTCATCCTTTTAATGTCTGCTTCCAATTCTCGACGCAGCGTGTTCTTCGGCCTTCCTCTTTTCCGTTTCCTAACAGGATTCCATGTTAATGCTTGTCTTGTGATGCAGTCTGATGGTTTGCGTAGTGTATGTCCTATCCATTTCCAACGTCTTTTCCTAATTTCCTCTTCGGCTGGAAGTTGGTTTGTCCTCTCCCATAGTAAGTTGTTGCTGATGGTTTCCGGCCAACGGACATTCAGTATTTTTCGTAGGCAGTTGTTTATAAATACCTGTATCCGTCTGAGGATGTTTGCAGTAATTCTCCAGGTTTCAGCTCCATACAGCAGGACTGTCTTCACGTTCGAATTGAAGAGTCTGACTTTGAGGTTAGTTGATATTTGTTTTGAGTTCCAGATGTTTTTCAACTGCAGGAATGCTGCCCTTGCCTTGCCAACCCTTGTCTTTACATCTGCATCAGACCCTCCTTTTTCATCGATGATGCTCCCCAGATATGTGAAGGTATCCACCTCTTCCAGAATTTCCCCATCCAGTTGAATTGGGTTGGTGCTCCCTGTGTTGTATTTGAGAATCTTGCTCTTACCCTTATGTATGTTCAACCCTACTGCTGCTGAAGTTGTTGCTACACTGATTGTCTTCGCTTGCATTTGTTGGTGTGTATGTGCTAAAAGAGCTAGATCATCTGCGAAGTCCAAATCATCGAGTTGCATCCTACTTGTCCATTGAATCCCGTACATTCCCTCAGATGTGGAGGTCTTCATGATCCAGTCGACCACTAGGAGGAAGAGAAAAGGTGACAGCAAGCAACCTTGTCTGACTCCGGTCCTCACTGAAAATGCAGTTGTCAGTTGTCCTCCATGCACAATTTTGCACTGTGTTCCGTCGTAAGAGTTCCGGATGATGTTGACGAGTTTCTCTGGTACACCGTAGTGTCGAAGAAGTTTCCATAGTGTTCTCCTATCTACACTATCAAACGCCTTCTCATAATCAATGAAGTTGATGTACAGTGGCGAGTTCCATTCAATTGATTGTTCAACGATGATCCGTAGTGTTGCGATTTGGTCCGTGCACGACCGATCCTTCCGAAAACCAGCTTGTTGATCTCGAAGTTGAGTCTCCACTGAATCTTTCATTCTGTTCAACAATACTCTGTTAAAGATTTTCCCTGGTATCGACAGTAGCGTGATCCCTCTGTAGTTGTCACATTTGCTCAAATCTCCTTTCTTTGGTATCTTGATAAGATAACCTTCTTTCCAGTCTGCCGGCACTTGTTCTTCTTCCCAGATCTTTTTGAATAAAACGTGGAATATCTTTGCTGTTAGGTCGATATCTGACTTGAGTGTTTCAGCTGGTATATTGTTAGGTCCTGCTGCTTTCCCACTTTTGATTTGTCTGATGGCCATCTTGATTTCTTCCATCGTTGGTGGAGTGACATCTTTGTTTACATTCTACGAATGTAACTGCTTTAGCAGATACATATAAATTTATATACACATTTGGTGGTTACGTAGAAAGCGTACTTATCGATCGTTGATGAAATTAAAAAGTATGTTGTTTTGTTCAAAAAGTTAAGTTTGGCGAGGGATACGTTCTGGTTGTTAGAGATCTTAATTTTCTATTACTGTCCTTGAAATATAATCACCTCTGAATCGCTGTTGAATAAATACAAGTTTTTTGTTCACAGTAATTTCTCTTGAGTTTTATCTTCACCTTTCCTGTATTCATCAATGAGTTTCTGCTGGTACTCATAATTTTTTAGGCATTTTATTTACTATTTTATCATAACGTTAAAAAAGCTGTTATGATGATTGGAGAGAGTATGACTAATCAGCATATGCCCATGCGCCTTTTTCTGTGGTTGCCAGTCCCGCCCTCTAAAACCAGAATGAAGACTAGACAACTGAGCCGACCACCAGACAAGCAAATTACATTTCAGGCATTCCTTTATATATACATAAAGCCAAGCCACACAATCAAGCGATTAGGAATTTAACATTAATACAAATTAAGGGTAACTGACTGTTAACTGGAGCAATGTATATACATTCAATTGACCGTAGTTTATAAATTAAAAATGATACACTAATATCAAGAGAGCAAGTGTATGAGATGCACTAATAGTTAGTGTGTTAAGTGGGATGATTAGAAAATGAGAAGTGAATAATAATAGGAATAAAATGTTCACTTTGTATGCAACCAAAAATAATGAAATAGTCTATAGCGAAACGGTTGTCAAAGATAACCAATCTTTTCTAGGTACCCGGTCTATCACATTCGTTTGTCATCATTTTAGTTTATCATCAATACATATGAAATAGTATCTTCACCAATGCCTTTTTGTACCTGATCGAACTGAAACTTAAAATTTAAATAAACCCCAATTCATGTATACTAACTACAAACTGAGAAGTTGAGTATTCCCATCCATCTTTCATTGTTTTTGTTGGGATGGCTCCCAGTAACTTCAACGAAGCCTCCAGAACCCTTGAAGGAACCGGAGACATTCCGTTCAATCGCTCATCGATAGAACCTTCTAAAATCTCGACGTGGAGTGTTCCAAATGGGTAGCAGTTGAGACCTCTTAATTCGGATTGGATGGTTCATAATACTGATTTATTTGTTTCAGAAAACTATAAATATACGAATATTTTGTACTTGTCTTACTTCCCATTTCACTGGAATAAAGTTTCCTGTTTTCTCGTCTTCAGTCTTCTGATTTGGCGACTAGGAGGGTTCAAGACGTTCAAGTGCTAAGATTGCTTTGGGGCTAGTCAATTTATCAAGTACAAGATATAACAGTTTTGTAACATCAATAAAACAGAACTTATTATCTTTTTCATGTTACTTAGTTAAGGGAGCAAGGACAAATATTTGTGCAGAGTAAAATAAATTCGTTGGTTTCTCGTCAGCTGCAGTATACAACCTAGAATAATGCTTAACAAAATTAGTATTTGAAACAAAGTTTAACATACTCATGAGAATGCTTGGACTTGGTTGAAATCGAAATTACATAAACATGTTAGACATGTGAACATTACTAAAATGTTAAAGAAAATGCTCTAAATATATATATGTGGAATACAAAAGAAGGTATCAGAAGGCACAATAGAGATCACAGTTCAAATGATTACATAATAAGAGGTGGCTGGAAATATTTGGGAATAATGTGAATTAAGCTCAGTTGATAAACTTAAAATGATCTAATTAAACACTAAAGTTGAACTCAACCATCTAAAAAAAATGGTGATGTAACGAAAAATGTGATCTAATAAAGAAGTAATATTTGAAATAGGCAATGAAAATGACGACACATAAGTCAAATCAATTATTGTAAAAGTAGTTCCAATCTGATGGATTGTAATGTTGATTTTAGTTTGAAAAATCTATAAATACCCTTATTATTTGCACTTATTTAACTCTTATTGTAACAACTATTACTTTTTATTTTCTTCTATCCTTTAGTTATCGACATGGAGCTCAAAATATACAAGTACTAAAATTCTAAATGTTGTAGTCCGTAATCAAGAGCATGACGTAGAAGATTAAAATGGGAATCTTACTAATCGACACCGGCCCTGTGATGCTGACAATTAGACTTTCACTATATAGCTTAAAAATACAAGGGTTTGATTTCCATTTGAGGTAGGGCGTTGCTGAAGATATCATACAATGACTAAACAGCTGTCCAATACTCCCTGGTTCTTAGTGGTAACCTACCAACTTCAATCTGTTACGTATTAAACCAACTAAAAGTACTATTCTCCTCAGACCATCTCAATTCATTGTTACTTGAGTAATCTATCCATTTTACATATTAGATTACACAACTTTTCACCGCATTCGTTATTATCAAAAGCATTCTGAATCTTCTTCAAGAATTTTCACATTAGTAAGTGTATAAACGTGCAATTGCTTTGAACACCCTATTCATAATCCTTCCATAATTATTGTCTTCCCCACTAATTCCGCATGATTAGCATGGCATAAAGTATGTATAGTAATCATTAAATTAATGATTATAACTACCTGATTAAATTTGTTACAGATAGGGTACCACTGAAAACCAGGAATAACTAAACAGCTGTTTTGTCCTAGTATATGACTTCTCAGAAGTGTGTACTCTTAATTCCGCCTCAGAGGCTTCAAAAACCATCGCAATTCAATCACAATAATAAGCTCACTAGTGAATAAATTCAGGAGGTTCCTGAAGCTCTAGTAAAATGTCGTGACTGGTGGGGATCAAACTTTTTGGGATGCAGACGGTTATCACAAATGACAATAGGTGATCATTGTACTATATCATAAATTAATGGAAGTGAGAATTATACCAATGGATAACTGCCCGAAAGTACAAAGGGTTAGGTGATCGCCAACCTGATGCCCTTGGAACGGAATCCAGATTATGCTCCGCTGATGAGTCTTATACTAGAACGAAAAAACTGTCTAGCACTCCCTAATTGGTACCCTGTCAACGACAATCTGTGACAAATTCAATCAACTAAACTTAATACGAATCACTGCAAACCATCTCAATCCGATTATTACTACTGTTATTTGGGTTGTAATATAGGTGAAGATTAACTGTGGAATAAATTTATTCATCCTATTCTACTACATTCGTTATCCTTTCTTTATTCAAATTTATAAACGGGAAGCGATTGTATGAAATTGTGGAAATTGTTGAAATCGACATTAAAAATTAATATAAGTTAGACAACTACCAGAA
Organism: Schistosoma mekongi; assembly: GCA_034768735.1. Classification (NCBI taxonomy): domain Eukaryota; kingdom Metazoa; phylum Platyhelminthes; class Trematoda; order Strigeidida; family Schistosomatidae; genus Schistosoma; species Schistosoma mekongi. The sequence continues at coordinate 6,209,890 of CM068306.1, read as the reverse complement.
ATCAGGATCTGGCATCGATAATATCAGACTGAAATCCATCTATCTCCAAAACATTTACTCGTAATTAATATGATTTGATTAGTAGTGACTAGTATAAGCAGGTAAATCATTGAGATCAAGTGAGAATATGTGATCAGTTGAGTGTAGTCGTGGTTGACATGTGGCAACTACCCGCTGGCAGCAATTAATGAGGTTGTGGAATATATCGGGGATTCAATGAACTGAAAAATGTCGATTGTTAACTGGCGTTTTACTCAGCTGTCTAGTGATTGATTATTCCCTGGATAAGTTGTGAGCGTTGCGAGAGAAGGAGGAGAGATTTGTTGTTAAAGATTCTCATAGCAGGATTAAACAATTGTCCGATGGTTTAATTAGGATTAGTTTGTATCTTTCTGTTGATTAGTCATGAACTGAAACTGGTCAGCCTCTGTTGCCATATGTGTATCCTGAGTGGATTGCTTCGATATAGCCATAAATCACAGGAATTACTTAACTTGGATTGGGACTGGCAAGCGTAATCCAGGGCGTGCGTTTCATCATCAGTTGGATGTACCTTCATCTTAATGTTGATGTTCAAATCGGAATGTGGGTACATAGTGCCGATGAGTCTCAAATAGGACGAAACGCGCTTCCTGAATTTTGTTTACCAGTCACAATCCAACTTAAGCATAACTAGTAGTTATAAAATCCAGATTGATCCATTACATTAACTTTAGATAATTATTGCGTTTGAAGTGCACCCGGTATATGACCAAGTTACGTTTGTGGTTTTACCAGAGCAATTTCTAACGATTGAACCCACTTTTACGAATGAGAATAAATCAGAAGGCAATAAAGCATGGAAAGGAAGCTATATTTGATTGTGAATAGAGCGGCAATGGAATAGCAACGTCTAGGCTGGCAAACTAGAGAGAGATGCTTCCCACGATACGACGTGACGTGATCTGGTGATGATGCGTAACCGAGAGCCTTCAGCTAGTCGTGTCCGCTAAAACAAACATGGTCAACATCAATGTCTAAGATTTATGTAACTATTTATTTTGGAAATTATTTCCCGTTACATATTCAATTAATTTGATTAAGTACAAAATTAAAATGAGAATTTATCAAAACAATTTTTATGTTGTTAAATTAATTTGTTTAAATATTCAATTGAAATCTAGTAACTCCTTGACTACTATTATCATTTAATTTCCTTTAGAAATGAATATACACCCATTTTTTCTTTTAAATTTTGCTTTAAGACAATCTAAATCTAAATTATTAAATATTAAGTACAATAAATTCATTAGAATTCGAACGGTTCTACATAATGTAATTAGGATGAGTTTGTATTTTTCCGTTGATTTGTGCAACTGTCTGGACACAGTAGCCTAGTGGTTAACGCGGTGGCGTTTTGCACGAAGCGGACTGAGTTCGAATCCCAGTGTAAACATCAACATTGGGATTCAGGTACATCCAGCCGATGAGTCCCAAATAGGATGAAACGCGCATCCTGGATTCCGCTTGCCAGTCACAATCCAACTTAAATATGTTCTACATAATATTATAATGAATTATTGTAGTTAATTAGTGCTTTCTTTGCCTTTTTCGTTCCCTTTTTGGTGATTGACTAGATTATGAAAACTTCAATATTACTATGGGGAGTATGAAATATAGTGAATAACACAAATGAAGCTAGACAATTTGAACTTCATAGTTAATAAATTTTGCTGATCTTTCTCGCACGTAGTAACTAATGAAGGTGACGACAGACGGTTCATTTGGGCATCAGCATTATGGATAAACAAGGGGAGGTTCTGTTCTGATTATGTAAAAACATGCATTGACAAGGCATGGCGAGTATTTCTACACCTGAGGAACATTTGGAACTCAAACTAGCTATCAGACAACATCAAGATCACAATTTACACTGCAAACGTGAAGGTAGTCCTATTGCATGGAAATGAAACTTTTACGGTGAACTACGAAAAGCACCATTCAAAAGACTCACGTATTTATAAATATTTGTTCGGGCAAGATATTTCGGATCTGTTGAATAGACACTATTAATAACCTATTGTTGAAAATAACAAACCAACTTGCATATGATCAAGAAATTAGGAAAGAACGCTGGAGGTGGACATGATACATAATGAGGGAATCACCAAGGTGTATCACATTAAAAGCACTCACTTAGATTCTTCTAGGCGGAAGAAAAATTGGAAGACTACAGGACACATTGCATCAGGAATTGGAGGTAAATATAAAAATTATCAATGGCACTTGGGAAGAATCAGAGATGATAACCCAGGACAGAGTTGGTTGAAAAATGGTGGTCGGCAGCCTATGCTCCACATGGTGTAACAGGTTTTGGTAAATTCACTGGTATTGACTTCATCTCAATCATCTAAAGCGTAGAATGTTGATTAGTTGATCTTTGGAAAAGATTGATTATAGGAACTTCGTGGATTAGATGGGGGGGGGAATTCATATCTTATTGTTATGTAGTTGATATATTCTTCTGGCTTAGTGAATTCAAATGAAACTTTCATATAATGTGAATGATTGGGAGATTGTTTACGAATAAGCTAACTGATTTATCTAATGATAACAACTAATTAATTAATACAATTTGTCTATTCTGGAGAATAATGTTTCACGTGATTCAAAGAAAATAAAAAAAGAATTAGGTTAATTACTATAATACATACTATGAGATTGATTTAGCACCTTCTATAATTACATCATTAAATTAAGTAGATATAAAGTTTTGTGATCCGTTATTGATATTTTGATTTCAGATATCCTTTGTTATGGCAAAAAAATGTTGGCCAATAACATGTACCAGTTGATAAACAGTTAATATGAGAATTGATAGTCAAAGATATACTTGATTGGTAACAAATAGAATGATATTCAGTTTTAACTGTGATATATTTGCATGTTACTAGGATGAAAGTTGGTGGCATATCCGATTATTAATTTCACCACCAAATTATTATAACGACAGCTTTGTTTTTTTTTTTTTTGAATTTTGAAATATGTTATTTTGGTGAGTATGTATGTATTGTAGGACATTACAATACATTAATTCTTTTAGTGATTATTATATGGACATAGTTTGGTAAACTCTTATGCATTACAACACCAACAAGTAAATTATATGATAGTTTGTATTCATTCTGATTGGTTTGTTCAGAGTGTATACCATTATAAATACTAAACATTTAGGTCTGGGACAACACAGTGAATAAATTCTTTCCCCCCACCTCCAGACGGAACCAAGTAACATCATGTATTCTGCTTATTAACCGTTCATATTTAGAATTAGCATCATAAAGGATTAATTTGAAATTTCGCTAGTGGTGTTGTAGTATGCTAGAATTAGAGGTTAAAAATACTGTATAATGAATATACGAAATAACTAATGTTACTGGAAATAAGTGTTGGATGATAATCAATTCTCTATATTAACATAGTTTCATCACGCCTAATATATTTGAATTTATTTAATGTTCCTTTGAAGTTTTATGAGGAGATTTTAGTTAGGTTCGCAATTCAACCCTTAAATAGTTATGATATTTCTGATGTTTCGTAACATTTAGAGGTGCTTTATATGAAATATCCCAATTTATCATGATTTGTTTTAGCTAAAGTAGTAAATTGAGTGAATTACTGACAATCCTTTTCTATTTTAAAACTACTTTTAGGAGATTTGAAGGTACTTTTGAATTGAAATATATTCTAATCTATCAGTTAATTTGTTATAGATTGAGTGTGATCAGTCTCTGTTACCAAATGTTCATCCTGAGGGGATTGCCTCAATATGTCGATAGTTCACAAAATTGTGCAGTTCTGAGGCAAATAAATCATTTAGATATCAAAAATTGTAATTGGGTGTTGTGGAGATTGTTAAATGTTAATTTTATATCATGAGTTGGTTTAAATTAGACAACTATGGATCACCAGGAAGTACTAGACAGCTATCTCGTCCTAGTACGTAACTTTTCAGCAATGCGCATCCACGACCATACCAGAGATCAAACCCAGGAATTTCTTGCCCAGCAGTGAACGCCTTTACCACAAGATCACTAAGCAGAGTTTCAATGGTTGATATTTGTAATTCCAATAGAGTTCATCAATGTCCATGTAAGATAGTTACCCACCGATGACAATGGATGAGATAGCCCAACTATCGATTGAATTAAAAATACCAACCGAAGAATGAATCAGCATGAAGTAAAATCACATTTGGTGGTGTGTTAAAAATGCTTACCTATTTTTCAAGTTGACTATACTAGATACTTAAAAGATTCTTATTAATATCATAAACTTGATATAAAACCAAAGAATCCTTTACTGTAAATTTATTCGATATCTACATTTTTGGGTCTTCATTATTCAAAATCAGATTAACGGAAACAGTAGATACATTTGTACTTCCACATATATAAATTTTCGCAAATTGTTGACAAAATTCAGAGTAAATATCTCTTTGTTTTGGTTGAATTGTGACTAAAAGGTAGAATTTAAGTCGCGCGTTTCCTACCATTTGGGGGCTCGTTAGCTGGATGTACCTGCATTTCAGTGTTAATGTTCACATTGGGACTTAAACTTAGTTCGTCTCGTGTCAAATGCCACCGCGCTCATCACTAGACTACTGGGTCCAGACAATCACGCTTGTGCAATGGATATATTATTAGAATGTATTCAGATCTTTTTGTTGAATCATCATGGACTGAAATTGGTCAGTCTCGGTTGCTGTATGTACATTCTAAGCAGATTACCTTAATATAATGATAGATCATAAGTATTGTTTTAGATGGACTGTGACTCGCAGGCGGATTCAGCTTGAAAATGAAATTTTATTCAGTTCCATTTGGCACACTCAATTATTCTGTCGATTGCTCAAGTATTTGGCAATAAGAAATAAATTAATATTAATACGATAAGCAGTTGAGTATTATTTGATAGGTCCTTATTATCGATTTCGATATCACTAATTGGTCTAAATTAGACAACTGTTGGTCACTCTGAAGTACTGAATAGCTGTTTCACTCTAGTATAGGACTCCAGCAGTGCTCATCCAACGGGGATCGAACCCAGGACCCTCTGGCCACACGGCGAACGTCTTAACATTATACAACTGAGTCGACTGCGGAAGTTTGATATTTCTAATGCAGTAAGATCATTGATTCTTCATGCATAGTCCAATCCTAATCACTTCAGTCAAAACAGTATCAACGTTTACACATGAAAAGTTGTAGCACTGAAACTACTTGCTCTGATTATGTAGTTGAAATTACGAATTCAACCACAGCACTTCAATGACTAACATCTAACGGGGTTTATTACAATAATCTTTCTTAAGATATTTACCTTACTAATTAAATCTGTAGACGAAGTAGAATTATATTATGGTTCCACTGAAAATTTCATCAATTGTTGATATTGTAGTAGACCAGATATTTTCCTGAACATATAAACTTTTAAATTGTACATCTTTTGATGTGTGCATGTTCAAGTTATGATTGAACTGTCTCCTTTGTCAGTTTGTTTGAGTCTTGGTTGCTTGTTGAATTATTTAGGTTCCAAAATACAGTCCTACCTAATTCTTCGTATCGACTTCTTTATTTACGTGCGTCCACTCAACCATATATATGTGTGGACTCAATTGATATATGATAATTATATATACATAAGATTTATATCTAGCTTGACTTAATGCAACTACTATCCAGTTCTCATGAAGTTCTCATAGTAAAAATGGTATATGGTTTTCTGATAGTCCCATGATAGCTACTTCTTTAATGCACATTACTATGTCTACTTTCTTGACTATAAACACCTTATTGTACTTCATATGCAATTTTATTTACAGTTATGTAACAACTTCACAGTCCCCATTGAATAATACCAAAATTCATCTGCTTTTACGAAATAATGCATAACCTAATTATGGAAAGCCAGTTATAAATATTCACTATAACAGCCACTTAGAAATGTCTTTGACATATACAATTTCTTTCAAATATGCAACTTAATAGATACGTTGCCTCTGGATGACTTGATCTATGTAGCACTGTTTAGTGATATTTAACTTTCCTGATATTAACACATTAATAATATATCTATATATATATATCTATATATATATATATAGATATATATATATATCTATATATATATATCTATATATATATATATTATATATATATATTATATATATATATCTATATATATATATCTATATATATATATAGATATATATATATAATATATATATATATCTATATATATATATATCTATATATATATATATCTATATATATATATAGATATATATATATATTATATATATATATCTATATATATATATAGATATATATATATAGATATATATATATATCTATATATATATATCTATATATATATATATCTATATATATATATATATATCTATATATATATATCTATATATATATATCTATATATATATATATCTATATATATATATAGATATATATATATAGATATATATATATATATCTATATATATATATATCTATATATATATATATAGATATATATATATATCTATATATATATATAGATATATATATATAGATATATATATATATATTATATATATATATAGATATATATATATAGATATATATATATATCTATATATATATATATCTATATATATATATCTATATATATATATTATATATATATATATCTATATATATATATCTATATATATATATCTATATATATATATTATATATATATATCTATATATATATATATCTATATATATATATTATATATATATATATATTATATATATATATATATCTATATATATATATATCTATATATATATATATCTATATATATATATATATATCTATATATATATATATCTATATATATATATATCTATATATATATATATATATAATATATATATATAGATATATATATATAGATATATATATATATATATCTATATATATATATCTATATATATATATATCTATATATATATATAGATATATATATATAGATATATATATATAGATATATATATATATCTATATATATATATAATATATATATATATATATATATATATGATAGATATCTAAGAGCCAAAACTTAATCACTGTAATCAACTCATGATTTACAATTGTTTACAATACTATACTTAGTAAACAATTACTACAATAGTGCAATGATTAAATAAAGTTGACTTTGGGTGTAAGTAAATTGCCAGGACTTGTATTCACCATAGATATGTTAGTTTCAATGATTCACTTATGAGGATAATTTTGATTTGAAAACTAAACATTAAACCAATCAGATGAGCAGAAGTCTTCACTACATTTTCCGTAGATAATTCATCAACCACAACTTAAGCTCTTCTTATCCAAATGCTATTTTCTTCGCTCTTTACACTCACAAATCTCTACATTATTATTGTCATTAGTCAAGTATACATAGTGGGAATTCTATCATTGGATACTAGCTTAGTGGTAAAAAAAAGGTTAAACGTTTGCCAACCTGAAGCACATGAAGTAGTATTTACTGCGCGTACTGTTGAATAGTCCCGTACTATGACGAAACAGCTGTTCAGTGCCCTTCCCTGGTTTTCAGTGGTACTCTACTGGCACCAATCTGTAACAAATTCAGTCAACGAAAAGTTTAATGTCAATCACCACAAACTAACACAATTTGTATAAACATTCATTTGTATACAACCCAATTCTAATTTAATTCGTATCATTTCATACATAATGTGTAACACTTTATGAAACCAGTCAACTGAATTGATTATGATTCGATCTTTTATTATAATGTGACGAATTTTAATTATCATACAGTCCATTTTACAAAGTTTTACTTAGTTAATATCATTTTAAGCAGAATTCAATCCGACTAAATACACTTGATCTAATTGAATTGGGGTGTTTTTGTGGAGATTGATATTAGGTTTAGTTAACTAATCTAATCAACTAAACTTAATATCAATCTTTATAAAAATAGTTCAAGTCATTTATACTAATCAGTTAACTAGTGACTATATTCAGGATGTTCTTTAATCTCTAATGAAAAGCTGTGACTGTTGGAGTTCAGACTTGTTTGCAGTAAGACAGTTATCACTAATGGCAATGGATGATCGTCGCTCTATATTAGAGACCTACCTGTTGACCCAGTGATTCAGAGGATGCGATGTTCTCCAACTTGAAAATGTATTTACCTTTTTTCTTCTGTCGGATCATATGAGATACTATTCAGCTATAACATTTCCACTACAAATAACTGAGTGAGTACAAAAACGTTAGAGAAACACATTATCCAATTGATCCAGAATACATAAATTAGACTGAATCTCTAACTGACAAGGAAGGTAATAAAAGAAATAGTTTCAGTACAAAATAGTAATAGTTACTGTCATGCAATACATATTGATCCAAAAAATTGACATTTTGCTAATGAATTACAATTCACCTAGTTTGGTTGCATACATCCGAAAGTTAGAAACAAGTGTTAGTATCGTCAAAATCTTTTATTTAATCAATCTGTCCCCCGTTCAGTTCAAGCTTGTAGGACATATATTTCACAACTATCCAAATATCCTAGTAAATTTTCTCCTTCATATACTTGTATATTATAATGAATAAAGCAGATATTATTATATCTAATTGGAGAATTTGGAATTGTGGTGATCTGTAGTCCAAGAGAGTGATTTTGGTTATATATCTTTTTTTGACGTCAATGGTGTGATTCAGGAGCTCTAATCAGCGCAAATTTCTCATAGAAGTGGGTAATGAGGCTTTCTCCATAAGTGACTAACAGTTTGTTCTATGAACCCTGAATTTAAATGGTTGTTGTTGACACGTCCTTTCATTTTAACTGCAAACCCTCTTGACCCAGTTTGTATAGTTGAAGTTGTTTATTAATTTTTTTCTTTGATAGATAAACTGCATCTATTTCAATATGTTTATAGACAGCCGATTGACCTGAGGACTAGGTTACTAAAAATTCACTTGTCTCCTTTGTATTACCACTATCAGAATTTCCAGGATTGTGATATGACAGAACAAGTTATCAATAACAACCAATCATATTCCGGGTTCGCAGAATAAACTGTTAGTCACTTATGGAGAAAATCTCATAGTTCACTTTTATCAGATAAAATCGATCAAAATGATGCTAAACCTGAATAATTAAACCATTTAACTTATAGAAATATGTACAACAAAAATTAGGAAATTTCCTGACAGTACGAGACTGTACAAAACTCATGTAAATGAATAAGTGTGACATTCTTATTGTGGAAATTTTGAGAATTAATTTATTTGTTCCCCATAACAACCAAATTACACTTGATGCAGAGGTTCTAGATAATATGTGAAAATTTTACATAACTGGGCATCATCAACGTCATCATCAGCAACGTAGAACCGGGCACATACGCCTGTAGGTTGTAGATGCCATACCACATTAGCACTACGAGATAATAGAGGTGACGTAATAACAGAATACAAGAGGGAGGAGTAAAGTTAAGGTGTGCAGAAAATAATAATAGAATTCAAAATCCAGATGAAGGTAAAGAGTGAATACACTTGCGCCACTGTGACCGATTTTGAGCCATATCGCCTAGTGTCTCCAGCCACTTCTTGCGATTATCACGCGGACCTCAAACAGGTAATCTACATCTACCTACATGGATTAGACCAGTAGTCAAGGACTTCACAGACTGATGCCATCTTTTGGTTTGGCCGCCTCTAACCTTCTTCCATCCTACTTCAACCCTAGCCAACATTGCACGACGAGGTAGACGGTGGTCGGGCATGCGGAATACATGTCCCAGCCATCTCAGCTGATAAGGGTTAATGACTTCTTCGACGAATTTACCGTGTTTCCCAAAAACCTTTTGTCTAACCTCACTATTAGTAATTCGGTAATCCTATGATATACGAGCGATGGTGGTAACCTCCATTCCCCTTTGTATTGAGTGATATACGTTAAAATAATCATAAATCTTGTTACTTGGATGCTTTGGCAACGACTTTCTAAGCACTGAGTAGTTGTCAGAAATTTTTACATTTAAACTCTGAACCTAAAACAGAGAGTAGTAATCATGGTTAATCTATGCTAAACAAATAAAAGCATTTATTGCATATAATTATGACATTCTGGAAGATCCTAGAAAACACTATAAGTGTTAATAAATTTGGTAATTTCCCATTCAGAGTAATGACAATATCATAAATCATTTACTAGAATGTTATTGGCATTCTCAAGTTTCTGAAGATATATTTAGACGGTTTCTAATAAATTCTGATGAGTGGTAAGTATCATCTTCACAAAGATTATGACTTGCCTTAGTGAAAACTATCGATTAGCATTAAATCATTCTAAGTAAAGCTTCTTGTAGGTGTTAAATTATTTAGACTAGTGATGACTTTGTTATCATAAACTATTTAGGTCATTAATAAATTCTTATGGGCAACAATTTTTGCATTCGATATTTCAAAAAAATTTGGTCCAAATTAAAGTGTATGATGAAAACTGTGATTAGATGGGACTAATTTCCTTAAAATACCTAAGTGCAATTTATATGTACATTATTGATTAGTTTTACAATGAATTTCCTGGAGACTGTATGTGCAGAATACTGGGCAGCAAAGCGTTAATGCCGCTCTATGATGATAATCATTAAATGTTTATCCAAAATTATCTTAAGCTTAATATAATATGAACCAGTGCATTACAAGTCGGTTATCGTATACACCATAAAACCTCTAAGCTTTCACTTCAACCGTTTGCATCATTTTGGATGTTGGCAAATAAATGCCCGCCCTCCCCTAAACCCAAAAAGAACTGGTACTACATTATTCTCTAGTTGATATGAGTTCTTCCTAGTTTAAATAAGCTTAAATAAATAATTATTAACAAGGTAGACGACGTTATAAAAGAATCATATCAGTAAGCTGTTCACCGTTTTTAGTATTTAATGAATTTAAGACATCCACAACTCTCAAGCTTTATGATTTACCTCTCAAAGTTAGTACTTAGTTAGTTAATATTGACTGTATTTTAATTTTATAAAGATATTTTAGTTGGTTGAATTCGTCACAGATTAAAGTTGGCAGAGTACCATTGACAATCAGGCAGCACTAGGCAGCTGTTTCGTCATAGTACAAGACTCCTCAGCAACACTCATTTTAGATTCTGTCTCATTTGCTTTAGGTTGGCGAACGCCTAACCCGCTTCACTATTAAACTGGTATCCGATGGTAGAATTCCCAATCTCCACAAATCATCTCAATTCAATTAGGAAGATATTTTAATTTGATATCTCTACTACTTTGTGATTTTTCAATGGTTGTCAGTTAGAAAATATTCACACCATCCAAATAAGCTAAGAAGTTACACTATGAATGTCTACTGAAATGTGTCAATCAACCAAGAAACCATATTTAAACCAAAATCATGAAATATAAAGTATTTAGTATAAACAAGCAAATGTATTCATTGTTTTTTTGTAAATCGTAAATTCTCTCATTATTGATTATTTAGATTTAATCAAATTCAAATGTGCTAACTTGTTATTTATTCTCAAGGTCATGATGTTATAATCACGTGAAGAAGTCAATTTTAGTGCAACTTATTATATCATCTGACTTTGAATTCAGAATGTTACAAATTGAAAATTGATTTAGATTTAGACAAAAGCGAGTTAATTAAAAGTTTATCAAACAAAAACAGTTTAAATAAATGATATTTTCAGTTGAGATAGTTAGTTTTGTGGAGATTGGTTTTTCAATTGATTGAGTGTATCACAGATTGATGTTTATAGGGTTCCGTTGGAGAACCAGGGGGGCACTAGGTAGCTGTCTCGTTCTAGTGTAGAAATCCTCAGCAGTGAGCACCCTAGGTTTTCCATTAGAAGCTTTAGGTTAGTAAACACATGACCTTCTGCACCACTGGGCCTGTCGGCATCCAATGGCAGAATTATCACTTGAGCTATAACAATCAGCTCACTAATGAGTAACTCCAGGAAGTTCTTGAAGCTCTAGTGAGAAGTCGTGACTGGTGGAATTCAGACTTATTGGAAGCGAGACAGTTATCATCAATGACAATCGATGGTTGTCGCGCTATATATTACGAATAATACTTTGTATATTGTTATCAGGGACACAATTTGGTATCTTTTGGTTCAATCTCTGGTAGAATAGAGGTTAGTTGGAAGGAACCGGAGACCATGACAAATTGGAGTCTATTCTTCGTGGTGCCGAGACCTTATATAGTTAAGCTACACATATTATACAATTAGTAACTATGATATTTGTATTACTCGAATTATAGGCCTTTCATGGACTGATTGCCGATTGGCATATCTTTTTTTCCCGAGTTATAGTAATTTTACTATAGGCCTTATATCCTGATTTCTGTTGACAGCTTTAATTCAATTTTTAATGTATTTTGTGTTTTTTTATTAGTAACTGATCTCATATGTGATAAATAATAGCCTTTACTTTTACTCAGTAGATGACTTCGCATCGTCTCCTTTTCACTAATGCAGTTCTCTTGCTCCCTACACCAGGGAAGGTCATTTGGTCACCTCACTGCCGTACCAAACATTCAACATCTACACAATCAGGTCGCACTTTTAGTAGAAGTTCAATTGGTTTGCATAGGTGCAGTGTCATTATTTACCTAGCTAGGTTATATCATATCTTACAATCACATCAGGTCATTTAGGTTGTAACCACTACATAGAAGTCCCGTACTAGGAAAAAAAAAACATGACCAATACTGCACTTATTAATGGTATCCAAACGAGATCAATCTTTGACGAATACAAACAACTAAACAATGAGAAATAGTTTAATTTGAATAAACGAATGTATACCATTTTATCATTACGCAGGATTGTATCTATAGGATAGACTATATTGCTTGCTATATTGAAAAGTTTTCACATGAAATTATTACTCGTGCCAATGAATATATAAACTTGCATGCATAGTCAACATAGAACCTAGCACATGTAAGCATCAGTTCAAGTTGCCATACCTCCATGGCACTGCAAGATTAACACCATCACTATTAGTAGAAATTATTTCAATAAAATAAAATAATAATAGTAACAAGGAGTGTGAACATATAGAATATGATTCAGAAAGTGTAGAAAAAAAGTTATGGAATTATTTAAAGCTCATGATTTAAGGGAGGACAATGAGTGAATACATCTGCGCCATTGTGACCGATTCTGGCCAATGTCACTCAGTGTTTCTAGCCACTGGTTACAGTAATCGCAAGGACATCATCCAGGTAGTCTGCATCTACCGACACGACTCAAACCGGCAGTCAGTAACTTCATGGACTGATGCCATATTTTCGTTTGTCTCCCTAACAATCTTTTAGAGCTTCAAAACTTTCACAGAAAATCAGAAAAATGCTATTTTCAACAACCATCAAACAGACATCAAAATGGAGGGTTGAATCAAAATTCCACCAAGTTGTATAATTCTTCCAAGCAATTAATGAGTTAATCCATGCCAATAATCATAAACCATCAATAAACTTATAAGCTAACTTAGCTCTTTTAAACTATGAGAATTTACCATTCACTTGTTCCATTCAAGTCTCTTTACATCTTTAATATGCATTAAATTGGTTAGAATTTTCGACTTCATCATTATTACTTCAGTTGATTTGTTCCTCTCGTCTATGTAAACTAATATCAATTCTATTTACTTAAATTAAAGTCAAGAATTTCACAAATATTATCTGAGTCATATTGTGAATAATAGGCATAATTTAAGACACGTGTTTCATCTTATTTGGGACTCGATAGCTAGGTGTATCAGCACCCCAGTATTAATGTTCACACTGGGACTCAAATCCAGTTCGCATAGTGCCAAAAGGCACTACGTTCACGACTAGGCTGCTGAGTCGCAACAGCCGCAATTATATATATATATATATATATATATATATATATATATAGCCAGGGTATATTTGAACTTTCCTGTTGATTGGCTATAGACTGAAATTAGTCAGTCTTGTCTACCATCCTGAGCGGGCTTCCTTGACATTACGATAAATCACAAGCATTATTTGGGTCGGATTGCGACTGGCAAGCGGAATTTAGGAAGAGAGCTTTTTCCTATTCAGAACTCTTCTAGCTGGATGTACCTACATCTCGGTTGGATACTGTTAAAAACTAGAGAGCATTGTATAGTTATTTCATCTTCACAGAGGACTTCTTAAAAAAGTGGCCATTCTTTATCTTATTAAGGAATCTAATCTAGAACCGTTACGTTTTCAGAAAAACGTTTAATACATTTAAAATTTCCTTTAACAATGTTATATAAGCAAGCAATTGAATTTATTATATGTCTGTGCACTACATAACGAGACTGAACAAAATGAGAAGAAAATCATTTAGAAGCCTCACTCATTCATAATAATAATAATATCATTATTTATATTACATTATATAAATTCAGAGGTATTAGTTTGAAGTTTAAACTTAATATTTTGCGGAAAAATAGAAACTTTCTTTGTAAAATCATTTAAACTAAATGTTGTATAAAGGGTATGTTCACTTGGAAACAATGAAACATAAAGTACACATTGATTATTTAAAATTAATTGCTAATAATAGTATGTAGTTTAATTCAATAATGATTAAATATTTCAATCAAAAAGAGTTCTTATTTTATAAATTTAGTAAGTAATTGGTTGTATAAATGTTAGAAATTATATAATTTAGCATTTTATAAACAATGTGATTTGTAGTCATTAGTTAGTAACTTAGTGAACTCATCAGTCCAATAGGCAACATAGCAGTATACGATTTCAAGTATGGACGCATTACAGGGATGGTACTTAATAGAAATAAAAGTCACTTATCATTGACTCCATTATTAAACATGTGTTTGTAAAATATATCAAATAAATGATAAGCATTCAATCTTGAATAACAACCATCGGATCATACAACCAACATTTCACCCCCAACACCCCCACCCCCATCTATCAGTTTAACTCATAGTTTAACACATATCTACAATACATAATCACTATTACCGTAATAATTTTATTGTTCTGTAGGTAATTAAGCTGATAAAAGTGTTAACTGTAATAATGCTTAGGTTGGATTGTGACTGGGGAGCGGAGTCCAGGACACGAATTTTGTCCTGTTTGGGACTCGTCAGCCAGATGTACTTGCATTCCAGTGTTGATGCTCACACTGGTACTTCAACTCACTGTGTTCCTTGCTAAACACCATTGCGCTTACTACTAGGTCCAAACAGTCACACTTATTCAACAAGTATACGTATATAATTGCATGTATTTTGATCTTTCTGTTGCTTTGTCATGAACTGAAACTGGTCAGTCTCATACTTGTAATTTATTCACATATCGAGGTAACCCATTCAGGATGCACATACGGCAACAGAGATTGATCAGTTTCGATGGAAAGATACAAATACATCCTAACTAAGTGTAGTAAAAAAAAGTAGATTAACCAAACTCTAAGAATATTTAATTTTAAAACTGCTTTAGATTTAACATAGTTAAACTCGATTGATCAAGTTCTCTCACTGTTTATAAACAAATCATAAATACTAAAAATTTCTAGAAATTTAATTAAATATTTTAACTATAGTCAACCAATCAAACAAATTATCACATTCAATAATCATCATAAAAACTTTTCTATTTGATTAGATTAGTTCAATTGAAATGGTTATTTTTATGGATATTGGTATTTTTCTAGTTGATTGAATATGTTACAGATTGATATTGGTAGGGTACTATTGAAAACCAGGGAGCATTGGATAGCTATTTCGTTCTAGTGTGGAAATTCTCAGCAGTGCGATCCACAAATTTCTTACCAGGAACTTAAGGTTGATGGCCAGCGCCTAACCCTGTGCACCACTGCGCTTGTCGGCATCGAATGGTAAAATTCCCACTTTCATTAATTTGTGATATATATATAGAGCGACACTAGTTAAACGGTTGCATTACAATGCATTAAACAATACAATATAATGAATACTTCTATTAATAGTATTATTTATTCATCCAAATGAACAACTTAACATAGAAAATCAACAAAGAAAACAGGTATAAAATCAATTAATTCATAAAATGTTTTTAACAGATTTCTATTATAAATAAATAAGTATAAAATAATTGAATATGCATTGCATACATTTAAAAAAAAAAAAGAAAGAAAGAAAATCTGTCAATAGATCAATTAACAAATATTTATTCTCAATTTAAAAAACAAATAAGTAAATAATCAATTTTACTATGATAGATACATTGAATATTGATCGCCTAATATAAGTATTATAGGTGAATATTGAGAGAAACTACATAGTAATTGATATGAAGAATTTGTTTTTTCTTTTTTTTTTTCGTTTTTCTTAAAAACATAAAAAAAAGGAATGTATATCCTTGTTACTATGTTGAAAAAAGAAATAAAGAAAACTATTAAATATATTGACAAAAATAATGTTGATATTTTGAAAGATATGATCAATATATGGATAGATTGATAGTTCCTATTAGTCTCTGTTGTACATAACAATGAATGTATACATTAAGACGATATGAATAGAATTTTGTTACTGATGTACAACAACATAGTAATTGACAATTATACAATAGAAAAAAATCAATATAAAGAAGAATTTCTTTTCTTTCAATATCGTATAGAGATTGAAAAATCATTAATTTTCTCAATTCTCATCTCAATTTACCATCTAAAATTGTAATATAATACACACACACACACAGATAGACAAAAAAACAAAGTCATTAATCCACCATATTGATTACGTAATGTTCATCTTCTATTGAAATTCTACTAAAACATGCGAATGAGACAAAATAAACTAAAAAGAATATTACGGAATAAGAAAAGATTAGTAAATAACAATAATAATGATCGAAACACAAAATGAATGATGATGTGAATTTCCACTGTGGAGCAACCATAAATGTAAACTCGTATACGTGTACAACGATATCAGTCAAAATGAACTAATATCATGCAGTGATCTCAATGATAATAATAATAATAATAATAATAATAATAATAATAATAATAATTATTATTATTATTATTATTATTATTATTATTATTATTGTAAGGACTGGAAGCAAATGCCTAAACGTAGACAATAATGATGTTAATAATGTCAGAAGTAAAAGGAATAAATGACCAGATAGTAAGACAGATTCGAATTAGAAACAGCATTACATCAGCAGTAGACAAAGCAAAACAGTTGAAGAAAAAGGAATAATCAGAAGGAGGGAGAGGCGGAAAGAAGCCAAAGAAAATAGATACATAAAAATTAACAATAGCAACATTTGAATGACACTGATTGATTGTATTGTTAGTGATGATGATGATGAAGATGACTTGAAAACTGAATATTGAATCCTAATGTTCAATATTTATTTTAGAATAAAATGTATACTTACTGATGTAAATTATTCTTATCATTATCATACTCGTTCTAGATATTGTGTTAATCCATCTAGAAGGAGACGATTTTTTAAATGACATAATTCTTTAGATAAACGATCAATATCATTGACCTTTGTATTTAATTCTGTTTCCAGTGTTAATGTATGCAATTTAATTGTGCTAATTAAACGATTAGCATCGTTTAGTAATGAACGCAAAGCTGTATAATACAAAAACAACAAGAGAAAAAGATCATTATCATCAAAAATTATTTGATATGAAAAAAAATATGAACTTTCTATGCAGACAAAGTGTTTATAAATCGAGATGACTTGCGGAGATTGGTATTAAGTTTAGTTGAGTGAATTCGTCACAGATTGATGTTAGCAAGGTATTATAGTAGAAACCAAGGAGCACTGGATAGCTGTTTTGTTCTACTACGGGGCTCCTCGACAGTGCGCATTTTAGATTCTGCTTTAGGTTGATGAATGCCTACACCCTCCGCACCATTGCACTGGCATCTAATGGCAGAATTCTCACTTCCATTAATTTGTGACATATAGCAAGACGACCATCCATTGTCATTGGTAATAACTGTTTCACTCCCGATAAGTCTGAACTACACCAGTCACGACTTCTCACTAGAAATTTAGGAAAATTCTGAAGTTAGTCACTACTGGGAGGATTATCGTAATTGTGAAGCCCTTGGGGCTGAATCAAGGGTGCGCACTCCTGTGGAGTCCTATACTAGAATGAAACAGCTGTCCAGCGTTCACTGGTTTGCAATGGTACCCTATCAACACCAATTTGCAAAATGGAGCTTGAAACAAATGTATTTTACTATATCACATTAACCAAATATGGTGGAGCTAACGTAGGGATTGTAGTAATTGTAATAGCAATGACAATGATAACGATTAGACAGACACTGATAATATCATTTGAAAACACAAAGTAAAAATAAGTAAAGTATGAAAATATTGGAAATCGAGATTTAAAGACAGATATAGGGTGAACACATTTGAGTTCAGGGGAAACAAAGTACACAATTGACAGTTTCAGTGCGGTTAGATGATCTGAACTTTGCAGATGACCTGACTCTTCTATCCCACACAGCAACAAATGCAGATGAATATGGACAGTGTAGCAGCAGTCTCTTTAGCTAGCAGTAGGCCTCAACATACACAAGGAAAAAAGCAACATCTTTAGGTATAAAACAACTAGCACCCACGTAACTACATTTGACGAAAGATGTGGAAACCTTTAAATACCTCGGCAGCTTCATTGATAAACACGGAGGATTTAATGTATATGTGGAAGCAAGAATTGTCAAAGCAAGGCACGGGCAGCATTTCTATAATTGAAAAACTTTAGAAACTCAAACCAGCCATCAGACAACAACAAGGTCACGATTTTGAATGTAAACACTAAGCCAGTTCTATTGTGTAAATCAAAAACTTGTGCGGAGAACTATGAAGAGCATCATTCAAAGATACACCAGTTTATACTCCGGATCCATTGGCCAGACACCTTTAGTAACAACCTAATGTGGCAGAGAACAAACCAACCAAAATCCAGCTGAGGAAGAAATTGGAAGGGGACGCTGAAAGTAGGTAGGAAACACATTGAGTAAATCACCAACCTGCGTTACAAGGGAATGCCTAACTTTGAATCCTCTAGGCCAAAGGAGAAGAGGAAGACCAGGGAATACATTGTGTCAGGAATTGGAGGCAGATATGAAAAGAATGAAAGAAGTGTAAAAGAATGCTAAGGCCAGAGTTGGTTGAAGAATGGTGATCGGCAATCTAAGAGGCAACAAATAGTTGCATTAAAGTTGTTATGACCGTAACTTTTAACGCCTCCAGCCATCGTTCGTGTGGACTCCAGCTACTTAGTTAGCGTTTGTTATTATAGCTGGGATAAATTTCTGCATGGAGTGATATTACGTCTTAGCTTCGTAGATATTTACTTCCAAATTTCAACTGCAGTTAATAACTGACATTTGATATCACCTCCATTTATTTATATGAAAATGTGTAATTTCATTTAACCGATTTCCTATTTTGTGTAATATTTTACCTCTAACAACAGTATTGTTCACTCGATTGTCGTAAACCACATAATGAAATGCTTTAAAAAACATCGATGGCTAGGACGATGCAAGATAGGCATATAATTTAACTGTTTAGGCTATTTCACAATCATAGACTACAATAGAAAGGATTATGCTATAGAATACTCGCCATTTAGTTGACACATAGACATTGGTTTGTCAAGTTACCGTCAGCTACAAACTCATTAGGACTAAAGTGAATGGTGACTTGATTATTAAGGCGCCTGCTTTTCAACCATTAGGCCGTATGTTCGTAGCAAACATTATATACCTCGTTTTGTCAGAGTAGTATCGAGTAGTATCACTAACTCTGAAACAAAAATTGTAGCTCCAAGTAAAATACACTATTTTGTACTTAATGAATCACATCATGATCAGACGTTCAAGACAACAAGCCAAAACGATTGTTATTTGAGTTGGATTGTGATTGGAAAACGGAATCCACGAAGCGCGTTTGGTCCTATTTGGGACTCAGCTAAATGAACTTCTAAATACATTCAAACAACCAAATGATTTTTGATTAAAATTAAAATAATGGTTGTTAGGAAGGTATAGCATACCTTAGTAGAATGTAAATCCACACAACAATAAAACTATTAAGCTCACTATCCGACTGAAAACAAAAGTATTTCACAGGAATGACAGTTTAAGAAAGTTGATTAAAATTAATGAAGTCGTCAACAAGTAGTGAATATTTATTGAACAATTAATTTATTTTTCAAAAGTCCGTTACTCAGAAGAATCAAAGAAAACATATTTATAATTTTGACAGAAATTTTACAATCTACTCAATAGACGACTAGACTAATACATGGAGTTCGTGTGTACGAAGTTTATGACTGTTTTCAATCTATTTTTCTGATTGTAAGATAATCACAATTTACAAATGAAGAAGACAAAAAGGATTAACAATTTTCAACTACTGCACTATGTCATAATTCAGTCAGTCAATCATTTACAACGTAGAACTTGGTACATACGTACATCAGTTTAAGTTGCCATACCCAAATTAGCAGATAGAGATTAAATTGTCGGATCAAATTCCAGAGTAGGTGAGGTAGTAACAGAGTTAGTATTAACAGAAAGAAACAGAGATCGGAGATAAGATTTGAAAAAATATGATTCAGTAGAGAAAAAATTATAACAAGTTCAGAAACTTAATGTCATAATTCATATTACTTTACCTTATCCATTCATTTCGACATACGATTCTATTACTACGGTTGTGTTGCAATGAACTAAAACAACTTAGACAATGAGTACTAATGCTGCATTATAGATTGTTTGTATCTGAAAATCTTTTGACGTTTTCTCACACTAAGCTAGTATCACGCGTTGAAGTAACAAAACATACAATGTATTCATTCTATTATAATAAAATTAATAAACTAACCTTCATTTTCAAGTCTTAGACCTTCATCCTCACCAGCACCCATAATACCTGAAGTAAGGATGATATGAGAAAATATGATTATCACAAATATTAATGAAATACAATTTACTCTACAATGTGAAAGATGATTAATTTTAATATATACACATAGTGTATGACAACTGCCGATTGATTAGTGTTAACAGTAGAGAAAATGTGTAGCTTAGAGGCAACAATTTCAATTTAACTGTTTTCCGTTACATTTAAATGGCTATATTTCGAAGTATTCATTAACTTTCTAGACACAGAACCACTGCAAATCTATGCCATCAGAATTTCTACTCAACTGGGTAACCAATTGTTATAGGGTTAGGGCTAACTAGGAAAAAGATCCGGATAGCCAACAGTTTGTTAATAAAAAAGGAATCTTCGTAACAGTAATGCTACTTGTGAGGTAGTGGCACACTCAATGACACAACCAAAGATTATACTACTGAGCCATTTGGTATGTAGATAAACTGCTGGAAAACTGAAACATATTCATGGATCAATGAATAGTAATGATTTTCGTGTCTTTACAATCCTCAGTGTTGAATAAATTCTATTGAATCTCATAAAAAGTATCAGTCTCCTTAACATTGTAGATACAGTACACGTGTCGTTAGTCTCTAAGGAGAAGGGATGACTCAGCCTTAAGTATATGAACCCTTATTTGGCTATTTGTTGTATTGGCTAATTAGCTGTAACAATACACTGTCATATGTTGAAGACTACCAATTATCATCAATAGAATATTTAACTAGTATAATTACAAATTTTGCTTATGAAACTCAATAGCTAACATCTATCAATCAGTCATAATCAAATATATCTTAGCCAAATAACAAACCCAGATGCCTTCCAATTTCCAATACGCAAGATACTTCGGATCCATCGGCCAGACACCATCATCAGCGACCTTTGTTGGAAAGAACAAACTAACTTACAGCTAAGGAAAAAATTAGGAAAAAATGCTAAAGGTAGACAGGACACACATTGAGGAAATCACCAAACTGCGCCACAACACAAGCACTAACTTGGAATTCTCAAGGTCAAAGGAAAAGAGCAAGACCAGAAAATATATTGCTTCGGAAATTGGAGGCAAACATGAAAAGAATGAATGGTACTTGAAAGTGTAAAGCAGATTTGAGGACAGAGTTATTTTCAGAATGGCGGTCAGTAGCCTGTGCACCACATGAGGAAACAGGCATTGATTGATTGGAATCATAAAACCATATAAGCACAGCAAAATAAAAATAACAATAAGGATATCTGGAGAGTGGAAAAAAGTTCAATAACATTGATAGTAAAAAGTGCTGAATATTGGAAGCATAGTCCAACAAAATGGAAAGAGTTCGCATGAGGGAACAATAGAACGATAAAGTATGTGCAGCTTTGCCCGTGAGATCACATCTGAGTCAAGAAGCGCATCATCTTCAACCACTAAACATAGTTACCATACGGATGCCATATATGGATCACGATTCGGTCCAATAGTCAACCATTTTATGGAATGATATCCTGTGTTCACTTGACCGATATCAGCTCTCTTCTGACTTACTATTGCTTCAATTAATATAGAAATCAATGTTTGAATATTGATAAAGATTACAAAATCAAAACAGATGGAAATAATTCAAACCTCAGATTAGTTCAATATTAAAAAAGATCAACCAATACTCTTACTTTTAGATCGTCCAGAAGCAGCACTTCGATCAGAACCCCCATAGGATTTACTAAAATCATTCATCCTAGTTTCATTATATTCCATAGTTTGAGAAGTTGCACCAGACAATGTAGATATGCAATCTATAGCATCTATATCTTCATTAAGTAAATTTTGTGAACCAGATAATGAAACTTTATGTGTTGGCATAATATTAGTTGATTGTGGATTAAATTTAGCACTAATGATTTGTCGGTTTGGCATATTAGAATGACTATTACGTTTAATTGAATCATTACGTTTATTAAACGATTGTTTGATTTTCGGTGGATTTTCTTCCAATGTATTGCCTAATTCCGAAACACCGGTTGGTACATAATGTTCTTTTACTGTACAATGCAAAAAAAATATATTTACATGTAAATTACAAAAATAAAATATAACAAAGAAAAAGTAATAAATATGTGAAAATATGGCTGAGGTTATTTATTATGCTTTCAATGAATATGTTTTATGCAAGCTCCTCATTCAATCTTCTATTCATCCAGTAGATAATCATTGAATATTAAAGTATCATATGTATTTAAGATTTCATTTTTAAGTATTCGATAGAAGAATAAAAGAGTTATGAGTTTAGTTGATTTTGTATCATGTTATCCAGTTTTTAAAACCAATAATTATGAGTACAGTGAAAGATTCAATAAAAACGTTTGTGTTTACCGAAATTCTTTAAACTAAGAATCAGTTCCTTCAAAAATCATGATTTGTTCGTGATTAAATCTAAGTGATACTAAGTGATTTTAAGATATTAAATAATCAACTAACATACAAAATAAATCAGATTAAATCGTTTATCAATTTATAGGTGAATTCTTGATTGATAACTGACGTCATCATATCATCCAGCTGATGAGTCCTAAATATAAGATGAAACCTGTGCCCTGGATTCCGATTGCCAGTCACAATCTAACTCAAACAATACTTGTGAATTAAGGCTATATCGAGGCAATCCGCTCAAAATACACATATGGCAAACGAGACTGATCAATTTAAGTTCATGATAAATCAACGGGAAGATGTTTATATTCTACTAATTTTAAGTGATATGTTTTGTTAATCAGCTATCTATCAACTTTGTTAAGTTATCGTTTTTACGTAAACTACTGAAAGATGATGAAATAGAAATGATCAACAATTCATTAAAATCTAAATAAAAACAAAGCATCCAAATGGTAATTTAATACATTAATTTTTATTGCAAAGTAAGTAGTATATTTCGATATCTAGTTGTCAGATGCTCTAGCTAATTGAGAGCTCTTTTAATATATACCGACAGTCATTAAAGTGTATCTACGAGTCTGGTGTAATCGGTACATTACATGTGGAATTCGAGAGCAACATTATTCAATGACATATTTATTTGGATATCTAATATCCTACTTTGATGTATATTAATGATATAAATATATCCTGTTTGATAACTTTATATGTATTTTTTATAAGTTTAGGGTAATTTCCATTATGAATTGATTTTGGCTTGATTTTAACGTTCTAGACTCGACTATATACGTAGTTCTAAGTAGGCATTATTGGTAGATACTTAATTAGGATTAAAACAGTTGTTTAACGCCTCATCATTTTAATAATTTACCAACTAATGACTGTTGTCAGTAGCATGTACTCATTTTAGTGTAAACACGTGCTTACTTTATTACTTAATCCGTTACAGACGAAATACATTAAATTGGTGGGATTCAATTACTCATTTTGTAAATCATGTATTCAATATCCCAGAGGCATGTACTAATATCATTATGTATATAAGTACAATAAATTTGTACAAAATGTTTATTGTATAGTTCTTAACATGAATGAATTGACTTTACCTATACAATCAATGAAAACTATGAAGCACTAAAAATTATGTTATGTCCCAGGATAGAGTTTATTCGTATACTCAAACGACTTCACCAGAAACTGAACCTATAACCTATATATGTATGGGAACATCTAAATGATTTATACTTCCAAATTAACTCAGTTCATAGTATAATGTGATCATCATCCCTTACAATCAATAACACATATCTCACACTTAGCATGAATAAACTATGTCGGCGATATGCCCTTATTCAAACCTCGGATATTCGCTTACTATTGTTGAGAATAGATGTATGTATATATGAATAAATAAATAGAATCTGATTATGTAATACATTTGTTTCATATTACATATTATAAGCACTACATGATTTGAATTTGCTACACACAGAAGAATTAAAAAAATAAGTTCATTTTAATTGGATATTTATCATTTAAATAATTTTCTAAAACGTAATACATTCATTTTAACATTAACAAATATTGAGGAATATCTTGTGTTGCATGTTTAATCTATGTACATCATGTAAACAACATGATATACAATAATAGTAAATAATAATATGCTTTATTTTAATGAAGTTTGTTCACAAGCTGATGTAGATCATAAAAAAAACTGTGAAATTTCAAAGGAATGTCATAAACGGTGAGTTAAGGCAATCATGATATATAAGTCGAAGATGAAGAGTTAGGCATTAAATAGATTAAAATATAATTTATTAAACAGAATACTATAAAGCTTGGGTCGATAACTGATGAAAGTAATGAGCATTACTATTAAGAGATTAATTAATGTAAATATCTGAGTTTTAAAAGTGATCAGTCAAATTGTGGGGCTGGTACAAATTCCAAATCAGCAAGCATCAACTTCTTGAAAATTATAGGCATTATTTAATATTGAATATCAACTAGTATAAAACATAGGCTTAGGGTTTACTACTATTCACACCCCATCACCTTATCTAAGAATCATCAACTGCCTGGTACTCTCTGGCTCCTCGGCTAAAATCGTAAATCTTAAATTTAAGTTTATCTTAGTGAAATATAATTGTCAAGCTTGTCAACTAATCAATGCCTTATTAACAAAACGTAATAGAAATTGATACAAAAAATGCATCAACCCAATTCGCAAAACTTAACAGTGGTACAACTAGAGAAAAACATAATGAAATGTATAAACGTGAAATCATTCATGTGATCATTGATAGTAGAAAAAGCCTCAGTACATATAGTGTGAAGAAAGTCGATGACGACAAATGAAGAGATCCGAAGTGACATAAAATCTTAAAACCCACAGGTTGACAAATAATCAAGATATCACGATTGCAACAATTAGATTTTAGTCATGTCACTTAGCACCATTTGTAATATCAAATATGTTTGCTTCACTTTGCATTACCACTCAGTGACTTCATGATGTGTTGATATGCACTAATTTGGCATAAAGTCGAATATGGTCATTAGTCTAAGTGACTTAACATCGTATTCATCAGTTTTAAAAGTTTGGAAGCCTATAAGAATTCGGTCACGGTCCAATAGCTTAACCCTACTGTTTCTGCTTGTGGTATAATACAATATGAATTTCAGTCCAACATAATGCCATTCCTGCTTCATAATCTGTCTGCCAAGTGCTAACCTTCATGAAGTGTTGGTTAATTAGGACATCCCGTTGACTGCTTTCTAACGTTAGAACATTCATTTGGATTAGTGCCCACATTAAAACATAACCGGCACAATTTGATTAATATTATGAAATAAATAATCTTTAGAATATTTTTGGATTAATTCACAAAACTGCATCGGTCGATAAGTGTATTGACTAAGTTTGTTAAGGGCTTTGTAGCACTAATTGAATTCTGTCAATCAAGTAGTAATATAATCATTAATCTAAGTGGCTCGACATCACTAGCACTGTGTAGGAATGGAAGGTGACCAGGACAATATTTCGTTAAGGAAGGTAAGTACTAGCAGATATTGTAGATACGCATTGTTGACGAGTGCGACAAATAACAAAACGTAAATCCAAGCTTTCTTGTCAACTATCCCAAAATAACCTTCCGATTCAACAAACTATTTTACAACCATTTGACTATCATAGGCCTACCTAGGACATAATCTTTGGTGTATTATGATAATATTTTATTTAGAATTTATAAGATTCATTCAAAGACACTTTATTTATGGGTGTTACAAGTTGAATCATATTGAACTACCTAGTGACGTCAAAAGAAGTAACTAACAAATACACATTCAAGATATATATTAGTAAGGTACAACTGAATTCTACGACTGGTTTCCGGCCCAGTGGAGCAGAAGGTTAGGCATCAACCAACCTGAGGCTCAGGGGTTGAAATCAAGCGTGAACACTGCCGAAGAGTCCCATACTAGGACAAAACAACTGTCCAGTGCTCCCTGGTTTTTAATGGTATTCTGCCAACCTTAATCTGTGACGAGTTCAATCAACTAAAATATTTTTCGAAAACCCAAATATAGGAACTAAAATATATCAATTGAGATTAATTAAAACGTGCCCAATGTTCAATGAATGTATTTGATACAGCTTTTTCAGATGTTTTTCCATTCATTCAGTAGGTTAGTACTGCATAGTAGAGTGTAATTAACATGTCATTTTAAGTAAGTAATGCTAAGGTTAGGTAAAAATGGAAGATCGATTGATCAGATTGTGAATCTTTATCAAATCAGATGATGGAGGCATATATTACCTATGCTCGCTAAGTTGCTGATTGTTGATGTAAGTTTTGTTTTTAAGTGAGGATTACCTGGGTAGATAATAATCACGATCAGTTGTTTGAAACCAGTCAGTCATGAACAACGTAGAACATGGCATATATATGCACAGATCCAACTTGTCATACTGCATTAGTCTAACGGGACCAGAATTTAAAAGATTAACACGTAATATAACTCAACAGGAAGGAATAAAGCAAAGGTGTGTAATGAGGAATAGTGGAAGGTAAGATTTAGAAGATGAAGAGTGAATACACTTGTGCCACTGCGACCAATTCTCAGTCATTTCGTCAAGTGTCTTTAACTGCCGATTGGGGTCCCAACCTAGTAGTTTGCATCTACTCATATGGTTAAGAGCAACGACTTCATGTACTGATTCTACGTTGCGATTTAGCCACCCCTAATTTTATTACATCCTACTCTAATATCGGTCAACATTGCGCGTCGAGGTAGTCAGTGATTGGGTATACGTAATATATATCCGAACCATTTTAATCGATGAAGGTAAACAACCCAATCAACTGATTTGCCATTTTTCCTAGTACTCTCAGTCAATATGTGATATGCGATGGGAGTTGCAGATAATAAGTGACATGGCTGACACTCGATCACAGTGATATATGTGTGATCACTCTTTATTCTTTTCAAGACGTTAAATTTCACTACTTTCTCACACATACCTTTCTTGTATTTTTTTTCTTGTTGGACTATATTGTGGCATTAATTTTGTCAATTTGACTTGGTCATGTAGTTCCATAGTCCATATATAGAATTTCAGTTCTCGTAATACTGCGTAATCATTATCGATGTACTTAAAAACATACATGTCACTAGAACTGACGTACATTGTTTGGAATATATGATATCCACCTACCCATCAAACAGCAAATAAATTGATCAGTGTTTTGCTTCATAGTTCTTACTGTTTGTGGAGTATGGTCTATACAAGCATAGAAAATGATTAGGATACTAGAACTTTAGCTATTTGTGCTTTTGTACCTACTACTTACCTTCCTCAAAATCAGTGTTATTAGGTACTTTTCTGATGTGGATTCCCTCTAATGCATAGCTTTACAAATAGGAAGTGTAACAGTCGTAGTCTGTATATATTTGCACTAGATTGAATGTTGACAAATTCAAATAACTTGATCATTACAGACGTCTCCTAGAAGAAAATCTCTGCATAATGATATACATCAGTCATCATGAACTGTACTTAATTAGAATGACAAGATGAATAACGAAATCGAAATAGCTATAGTACCAAAGATAATGAAAAATACTAAAAAATGAGAATATGGCCAGAAAAAATGAAAAGAAAGTACTTATGAAAGATTAAAGGAACTAAACACCTAGAGGAACATATTTCTGTAATGACGGTAGACATCTCAAGCTGTTGATGTTGGGTATTGCGTAGACTTTAACTAGTTAATCTGAACCTGTCAAAATTCATTCATTCATTCATCAACAACGTAGAATCGGGCACATACGCCCACAGGTTCAAGTTACTATATCATATTAACACTACGAGATTATGGAGGTAACAAAAGAAAAAAATACTAGAGGGGAGAGTAAAGTAAAGGTGTGCAGAAAATAATAATAGAATTCAAGATCCAGATGAAGGTAAAGAGTGAATACACTTGAGCTACTGTGACAGATTCTGAGCCATGTCGCCAAGTGTCTCCAGCCAATTCTTGCGATTATCACGCGGACCCCAACCAGGTAATCTACATCTACCTACATGGCCTAGATCGACAGTCAAAGACTTCACGGTCTGATGCCATCTTTTGGTTTGGCTGCCCCTAACCTCCTTACATTCTACTTCAACTCTAGCCAACATTGCGCGACGGGGTAGACGGCGGTCGTGCTTGCGCAGTACATGTCTC
The DNA here is from genome assembly GCA_034768735.1 of Schistosoma mekongi. Classification (NCBI taxonomy): domain Eukaryota; kingdom Metazoa; phylum Platyhelminthes; class Trematoda; order Strigeidida; family Schistosomatidae; genus Schistosoma; species Schistosoma mekongi. Next base: position 6,180,686 of record CM068306.1, on the reverse strand, counting down.
AAACATCTCAGTCAACGAAGGTTAATGTTCTGTTTGACCAATTTACGGTATTTCCCAAGAACCTTTTGTCTAACCTCCATATTACTAATTTGACTGTTCCATGATATACGAGCGATGCTACGAAGATTCCTATGGTCGACGCATATCTTGGGTTTTCATGGCCCACGTTTCGCAGCCATATGTTGAAACGGCACAGACTGCTGCGCAGTATACCCGGCCTTTCGTTGACAGACGAATATGTCGCCTGCACCATAAGTGGCGCAAATTGGCGAATGCTAATCGGGATTTCTGAATCCAAGCTAAAATTTCGTCACACACCGACCCACCAGCGGTTATGAGACTTCCGAGACAAATGAAGCAGCCAACGCATTCAATTACGTCATTTCTTATAACCAATCTAGATGAAGAAGCAAGCCAATCCTTGAGTAATATTTTGCATTTGGAAGGGAAGAAGCGTATCCTAAATATTCTTGCGTTGTTACTCAAGGCGCTTAGGAGACTCTGCTTATTGTCAGCGTCATCACCAAATAGGACTATATTGTCTGAATATTCTAAGTGAATCATAGACCCATCTTTTTCCGAGAAAATTTTACTAACTGCAGATTTCTTAATACCGGTGTTCTTGGTAAGTCGGAACAGCTGTCTACCATTGCCTGCCACCGCCGCTGCTTCCATCACATTTGCTTTCGTTGCCCACCACTCTTTACGATCCTTACGCAGACTCTTTGTCAGTCTACGTTTCAATTGTCGTCGCTCTTTGTCATTCTCCAAGCCTGGTGGAATGAGTTTTTAAACCTCCATCAGTTTTTATTAGGATAAACTTGTATATTCCCGTTGATTTGTTATAGACTGAAGCTGATCAGTCATTGTTGCTATATGTGCATCCTTAGCGGATTGCCTCAATATAGAGAATTTGCAGAAGTGTGACTGTCTAGACTCAGTAGTCTAGTGGTGAACGCGGTGGCGTTCGACACGAAACGGACTGAGTTCGAATCCCAGTGTGAACATCAACAATGGAATGCAGATACATCCAGCCGATGAGTCCCGAATAGGACGAAACGCGCGTCCTGGATTCCACTTGCCAGTCACAATCCAACTTATATAATACTCCATCAGTTCATTAGTAGTTCTAGAGATCCAATGGTCTTTAATAACCTTTGGATTGAAGCTAGATGCAGATAACGCTGCTGCGTTTACTAATGGTTTAAAACCGTCCCAAGCTGTTTCGGGGTGAATCTGTTGGTTGTGAGCGACTAGATGCTTAACCAAACCATTTCTAAATGCAATCTTAGCATTTTCAGTCTTGAATACATAGCCAAAAGGTTTGCTTGGTGTGACCTTTCTGCAACTAACAAAACGCATAGAGATACGCGCTCTCACTAGGGCGTGGTCAGAATCTAAACACGTGCCCCAGAAAGAGCGGCAGTCCTATATACAGCCTCTCAAACGAAAGCTGATGCCGATGTGATCAATTTGTGTCCATCGTTGTGTCGATATTGGAGGTCGCCAGGTTAAACAGTGTCTCGCCTTATGCTTAAAGTTTGTACTAGCTAAAAATAAACGGTAGTCTAAACATAATTGCATCAGATGATCTTCGTTGTCCGATCGCTGGGCTGGGATGCCGAGTGACCCACCTAAGTGTTTTTCAGACTGATTTAGCCTACCGACTTGAGCATTAAAATTCCCTGCTATAATTACTATGTCTGAGTGCTTAGCTTTCTGAAGGAGGCTACAAAACTTCATATAGAACTCGCCTTTCACTTCATCTGTGCTGTAGTCAGTGGGGGGGGACATAAGCAGAGACGACAAAAAGGCATCGGCGTGTGTCCCTAACTTTTTGAGTTCGTACTGTGCCATTTGGACGGACAGCACATAGACGACTGTAAACAGGAATCCACTCGAGAAGTGCCTGTTCTGCCCGTAAGCTTAGTGCTATGTCTACACCAGCAAGGCCACGTGAGCTTGCTGTAGGGTCTCCAGACAGGCGAAGAGTGAAGTGTGCTGTTCGGTTGCATTGACTAGGTGAGGTCAAACGGATAATCATGTTAGGGTCCTGTATACGTGTTTCGAAGACATCATACATCAATTGCAATGGATTCTAGTGTTTTAGCTAACGCAGCTTGTTGAGGACTTGACACAACGTACGTACATTAGAAGCTCCAACATGAAGTTTAGAGCGTGGCTTCAAGAGACCTGATATAGTACTTCGGGAACTTGAGCAACCAGTAAAAGTGGCAAGCATAGAAGATGTAGTAGAAGAAATGCAAATAGTAGAAACCAGAGGTGGAGAACGTGCTTGATTGTGAAAAAAGTGATCTTGAGTGTTGTTAGAGGTATGAGGGCGGTTATTACTTCCCCGTTGCCCACACCGTGGAAGTTTTTCTTGAGGTACCTGAAAATAAAAGTGGATTAGGGGAGGTTTTGATGATCTGAGAGTGTGACTGCAGTGCCTAAGGGACAACTGTTTGAGGCCTGTCACCTATATTAATTGTTGTTCAGGTTGTCAGAAGGGGCATTGGCCTCGTGATTTCCGGAGAAACCCAGCTTTCATAATGAGGCATCATAACTCTACGAAGTAAAGACCTTCCAACTCCCAGGGCGGAATTTAAAGGATTTAAATAGTTTTTCTGATTCCCACTTCTTTAGCAGGGTTGTTGCTTTTACGGGATGGGGTTGTTAACCCTATGTCCAACTCTCCTTCTTTATCCGAGCTCGGGACCGGTAGTAAACCCGAGACGGTTCCATGTCTTAGCTGAATCACCTTGTGTTCCTTTCAAGCTACGCATCAGCAAGCCAACAATGTATCGAGTGATGTAGTCGTTAAACTTACACAAAATAAGATGAAATAATACCAACTCAGAATGGACAATAGCGCTAATCGACTGAAGTTAGAAATGGAAACTACGAATATTCAAGTAAAATATTTACCATAAGGCATGACTTCTGTATAGCTCAGAAGTGTCATAGTGAAACGAAACACCTGTTCAGTGCATCCTGGATCTCAACGATGGTCTAACTGTGTATGTGGCTATTATCATTATAACATCCTGTTTATGCTTAACCAAACCATTTCTAATGCAATCTTAGCATTTTCAGTCTTGAATACATAGCCAAAAGGTTTGCTTGGTGTGACCTTTCTGCAACTAACAAAACGCATAGAGATACGCGCTCTCACTAGGGCGTGGTCAGAATCTAAACACGTGCCCCAGAAAGAGCGGCAGTCCTATATACAGCCTCTCAAACGAAAGCTGATGCCGATGTGATCAATTTGTGTCCATCGTTGTGTCGATATTGGAGGTCGCCAGGTTAAACAGTGTCTCGCCTTATGCTTAAAGTTTGTACTAGCTAAAAATAAACGGTAGTCTAAACATAATTGCATCAGATGATCTTCGTTGTCCGATCGCTGGGCTGGGATGCCGAGTGACCCACCTAAGTGTTTTTCAGACTGATTTAGCCTACCGACTTGAGCATTAAAATTCCCTGCTATAATTACTATTTTTATATTATTACTATTACTATTATTGTTACACAAAATCACGGAAAATTCATTAACATGTGTAGTGCGCTATATCATATACATCCTGTTTATCCACCTAATATAAATATCACTGATAAAATCAATTTTCTTCCATAATACTAATAATAAATATCCTTAGATCTCTTTAATTCATTCTACATAGAATACAACTAATGTAATTTTCTCATAAACACTGAATTACTATTGATAATTACTATTTTTATATTATTACTATTACTATTATTGTTACACAAAATCACGGAAAATTCATTAACATATCCTAATCTAACAAAGGAAAATAAGCATAGTATACAATAAAAGTGTAGTAATAGTAATACTAATAGTAGTATTAGTATTAGTGGCAGTAGAAGTATTAAAAACTGTTAATAATATATTAACAAATCATACTACTTTAAGTGAAATATTAACACCTATAGGTTTGTTCATGTAAGTGAGGTTAGATTAGATTATAAAAATGAGATGAATAAGAAGTTCTTTTATTATTATTATTATTATTATTATTACTATTAACTGTAATTATGAAATGAATTAAAACTAATGCAGTAATCCTATTGCATTACAAAGTATATATGCTGTACTAAATGAAAGACAAATAGATCTTTGATTAAACTGATAAGCTGAAAATTATGCATACATGTGTATAATTTTGTTTTAAACAAGATTATACACACATTTTAATACTAACTGAATTGAGTATGAGGTAAAAGAACTGAATGTTTAAGATGTCGTTCAACAACATCATCATCATTATCATCATCACCTTCATTAACCAACACAATTAACAGAATTTTCTTTGATTTTTTTGAATAAGATATTTCAATAAAGTATGCATAATAGCTATATCTAATACATTATGACAATGAAATACGGAAGAGTAGCTTAATCGTTAAAACTAATTGACTTCATAATTATTTAGTTTTAGGTTCAAACTTTAAACGACATAGTTTAGGCAACTACGTAATGCAATTTGACGTTACACAAGCGTACATCAAAGTTATGTCTAAAGACAATGACTCGTAGATGGCTCAAGTTGGCAAAAGTTATGAGAAGTTTTCCTATAACTAAAACTCTTAAAACAACTGATATAATGATAATTATGAATATGATAGTGATGTAATCTATTTACTAAGTATAGGTCTGTTGGAGAGTTCGATCCCCAGAATTCTTTTGGTAAACCCACTCTTTTTGTGATTTATTTGTAGGAATTTGAATTCCTCGTTTACGCGCCAAAATGCGCCCATTCTACCTTCAGTTCGCGTTTCCCACTTAATAAGACGCTAAATCTTATTGGTTCGTTGTTTATTTTAGTACGCTATTAGTAATACTTTCAAGGACGCTCTCATTATTGTGTATATATGCATGAGTTGAGTGTTTGTTATCTGTCTGACAGGCTGACTGCAGTAATTAACGCTTTTTGTTGACGTTGGACTTCTTCTTCTAGTTAATTGGGCTGGAGCGCGGAGAAATAGCTTAGCTCACCTGATGTTGTGTTGCTAGTCATAAGTTCGTTAGTAGGTATCGAGGTGAAAAATTTGTAAGGTTTACAGATATTTGGCTTTAAATGTTAAAAATTCCTGACATTTAGCAAGTATTATATAGCACAACTACCGAATTGAAGTAGGTTGAATAATGATTCTAGCCTACGACCTAATTAAAAAGTAAAATTTAACTTTCCTAATTAATGAACCATCCATTCAAATGGAGGTTTGATGCTTTTTTTATTTAATAGTAAACAACTTCAAAACAGAATTAGGTAATTATGTGAATTATGTCAATATTTATTGTGTTCAATGCATGCTTAAATGAAACTGTGAGTACAATAATGCATCTAACCTCAAACATCACCGCATCGTCATCATCATCATCAACAACAACAACAGCAACAACGATAATAAACAACTGTTAATTATAATCACTTAATAAATCTGATTTGTTAGTAATTCTTGCTGAATGTAAGTTATAAATGTTTCTGGTTAACTTTAAAAAATTTTATAAGTTCTTTTAGAAAATGATGTTAGAAAAATTTAGTCAGTGAGTCATTAACAACATAGAACTTGGCATATGTGTACATCAATTCAAGTTGCTAGGCTCTAACTAGCAAATAGAGATTAATTTGTCGCACCGAGTCCCAGAGTAGTGGATGTACTAACAGAAATCGAATATATGATGAAATTGTACAACCCAAAACTCAGTATACGAATCTGTACTTGATGAATGAGTTCTATGTGAAGTTTATCCTTTTCATAGACTGTTACCAACTAGACAGTTAGTATAATAATAACAGATAGTAGATGACTGTTGTTTCCTTGCTTAAAACTCCGCTCAGATTTCGAATAGTTCTACAGTTAGTTTTAGTTCATGACGATAATTAACTCTAAAAGTAGCTAATTCCAACAAAACTTATACAAATTAAAGAATCTATTACTTTAATACCATATTACGAATTGGCCTTAGTTAGACGAACATTGGAAACCGAGTAGAGATGGTCTGTCCTAGTATGAGATTATAGTAGTATGCATTCTTGCCTCCACTAAGGACTATTAGGTCTCCACTACAACATTTAAACGTTAGGCAGTTGAGCTGACGTCTACTGGTTGATACCTTCAGTTTAAATAAATTAGCTATATATTTACCAGACCTCATCAATTGTTATCAGTTGGTAACTGTCACACACCCGACATAACTGAACTCTACTCGTCACATCTTTTCTCTCTAGAAGTTACCTCTTGAAGTTAATCACTAGTGAGCTAATTTGTATAATATATCCACATGACCAGTAGAGATCAATCAATGTCAGGTGTGAGGCAGTTGCTTACTGATAGCATTGGATGAGGTCAGGTAAACATCTTGCAAATCGACAGAAGTTAGAAACATTAGTCGGAGGATGCCGGATGGTTCAATGAATTAATGGATGTGTTCACTACAAAATCCGAAAGTTCAGGACTAGACAATCCTGTGAAATTTTTTGGCATCCATTAGTGTGAAGTTTTGCACGAAATCAAAATCTCAGTCCAGTGATTCTTGCTTTTTAGTGACTGTCTGTCATAGACCAATTTATGACATCGAATCCAAATTAAACAATCGCCACAGCACCCAATTAAAATGTCTTACAATTATTATAAACTTTAAGAGTTTTCTTGTGGACAATATTATTTCAAGCATATATATATATATATATATATATATATATATATATTTATATTTATATATATGGATTTTGAAGAGAAACATTTCTTACAGTTAACTCTAAACTAAACTGAATAATCATTAAGTAGTAATCAAAACCATATTTTTCTGATCCATTATGTGGATCGAATTCTGCCGATCATATTGTAGTATGGTTACTAATCCAAATTACTAGATATTAAAACACCATATATCGTGCTGGTTAGCATTTATCAGAAAAAAACATGTCTATAATCTAATGAAAACTGACATTTACAGTGGGATTCGAGCCCGTGTCACTTTATGTCAGATACGTTACTATTGCATGATCACCACAGTTCAAAACTAAACTAGATGATATAGGTTTGAACCAATTCCCCCTCCCCATCTATAGAAAGCAACAGTACCCTACAAACAAGAGATTATTCAAACAGATTTTACTATATCTAAATAATTAACGATCATAGATTGATTCTATCAGTTGAACACCCAATATCTTGTGAATGTCAATGATAATTCCATGCTAACTTTTTAAGTTTACTGGTAGGTTGGTTATAATTCGCTTGAAAATAAACAGTTGTTCCAAATAATAAGTCATTAAATTTCATATGATCTGATTTGAGATAAACTAACATTCGAGCCAATTATTATTGAAGAATTCATACATTTATTTGATTTTTTAGTTGATTGACTTTGTGACAGATTGATGTTGATAGGGTGCCATTGGAAATTAAGGAGTAATGGATAGTTGTTTTGTTTCAGTATGGAATTCTTCAATAGTGCACACTCTAGATTCCGGCCCATTGGCTTCATGTTAGCTAACTCTTAACCCAATAGTAGAATTCCCCCCCCTTCCATCAATTTGTGATATAACTCAACGATCATTTAGGGTGTATACCGCTGAATAGCTTCAAATTTGGATGAGACAGTTATCCAGTGCTCCATGGATTTCAGTAGTACTGTACCAAAATTAATATGTGATAAATTCAATCAAGTGAAACTTAATATCAATCTCCACAAACCACCTCAATCTATTTAATTGATGATCAGAGAGTATTTCGAAAGTAGAAGAAACTGTATAATAATTAGTGGGAAACTCTGAAAATGGATTGAAATGTGATGCTTTCACTTGGAAATTTGATGAAATGTTTTTATTTATTTTTATGTTATTTTCTAACTTGTTCGTTGCTACAATATCTTTAACATTATTAACCTTATCACTTAGTATCAATGATGAAAGTAAATTAGATTTCCCAACAATCATCTAAATTGCCTAACTGTTTCGCCGAATTCTTTATAAATTATTTTCACTGGAAGATGATGTTACTGACGATTACCACTACTCTTACTACTGTTACATTGACCAAATATCTTTATTGCACTGCATTCGGAACCAAAGAATACAATTCAAGATATAAATGAAAATTTCAACAGTGATAGATGCATAATCATTTTGATAGAAATTTGAATCAATATCATCATCGTTATACAATTTACCTTGACTTGATAGCTCTTTCCTTGAATCGCTGATATGTAGGTTGACTATTCCATTAACGTGTGTATGTGCATTATCAACTTTATTATGATGCTTTGTTTCTATTTTAGATGGGCTATCTATAGTAGAACTATTCACGGAATCTGATCTGCCTAATGCTTCAGGTCTTGAACGCTCACGACGGCCACTACGTCGATCAACCAAGACAATATTGCTTTTTTGAGATCCTAGACGACTGAATACAACAGCTCCGTTACCACTAGTGTCTTCAGATGTTTTGACTTTCGGAGTAATACTAATAACGTTATTAGTTGGTTCACTCACTGATGAAACTAATGAAACATCGGATGGATTGTAGGGAAGGTAGGAGAAAAGTGAAAGGACCAGAAGAAAGGAAACATAAAAACAATGAGAACATGCATGAAAAAGCTTATTATTTAATTAGCAGTTGAAAAAATGAGTTAAATTGTATACGTAGTCTGTCCAATGAATCCGTAAAACGAGTTCAAATCCCAATGTGAACATCAACACTGGGAAGAGGGTACATTCATCTAATGAGTTTCATATAGGATGAAACTCCTGTCTTGAGTTTCATTTGAAATCAACAATTCAACTTAATTCATTATTCTTTCCCAATAGTAGTTGTACTGATGTTGCATTTCCTGTGTCAAGATAGAAAATAAGGTCTTCAGCTATCTCGTCGTTTCACGTTATCATGTTTACAAACATGATCATTTAGTATTTTGAAAGGGAGATAAAGACACTGGAATCTTACTCTATGAAGTACAGTGAATGATATAGCATGATGATAAAGTTACTCATCAGAAACTTATTTACAATCACTATTGAATGTTCAAGTATATGGTATTAATGCAATAGATATCATATCATAAACATTTAGTCAAATTATTCAAAATATTTTCTATCATCAATTAATTTCCAAATTTTACTTTTTAATAAAAGTTGTAGATTCAATATGATTAATGTATTAGGTTAGTTATGTTGATAATTAACAATCATAGTAGTTCAGTTCACGTAATCATTGAATAAACTACGTATATAAGATATGAGGTGAATGTTTAATATGAATGTACTTTAAAAAAATATACATAAATAATGTTAATAATAATTAAACACCGGTACTTTGTATATGGCGGTATATCAAAATCAATAGCATAAATTATAACAATGATTATAATGTTAAGCTATATATTCGTTGAAGATATCAATTACATCTTTAGTAGAATAAACTCACATCAATACAATATGCATACATCTGGTAACTTTTAAATGTATAACTTAAATTTACTATCAATTATAGAATATTAATAACATTTTACAATTCAAATCTCAAAGTCAGACTCTTCAATTCGAACGTGAAGACAGTTGTGCTGTACGGAGCTGAAACTTGGAGAATTACTGCAAACATCATCAGACGGATACAAGTATTTATAAACAACTGCCTACGAAAGATACTGAATGTCCGTTGGCCAGAAACTATCAGCAACAACTTACTATGGGAGAGGACAAATCAACTTTCAGCCACAGAGGAAATTAGAAAAAGATGCTGGAAATGGATAGAACACACATTACGCAAACCATCAGACTGCATCACGAGACAAGCATTAACATGGAATCCTGTTAGGAAACGGAAAAGAGGAAGGCCTAAGAACACAATTCGTCGAGAATTGGAAGCAGACATTAAAAGGATGAACAGCAACTGGAAACAATTGGAAAGGATTGCTCAGGACAGAGTTAAATTGAGAATTCTGGTGAGTGGCCTATGCTCTTTCGTGGGGAGTAACGGATGTAAGTAAGTAAGTATTATTTAAATATAAAGCAAAAAGAAAAAAAATGAAACGATTGAATTGATGAAGTGTTACTATGTTAGCATAATAAGTTAATAAAAAAAAATGAGGATAATGATTGATGATAGTTTCATAGCTTTATACAAAAGATATTATTATTATTATTATTATTATTATTATTATTATTATTATTTCTATGATAATTATATTAAATTATAAACAATCATTATAAAACATTCATTTTGAATAGAATGAAACTTAAGTCTTGGATTTATCTTGTTAATTATAAGCTAATTCAAATAATTTACTTTAAATATTTATTGTTAAGTGAATTTATATTTTTGTTAGAATTATATATACACAGGTTTATAAGTCAATTTCATATTTTTTTTTTATTATAAACAATTTCATCATTTAAATAATCTTAACAATATACATATTCTCTCGTAACATTATACTAACATATTCGTCTCTCAACGAAAGGAAAAAGTGTACTTCTCAACAGTTCGCTCTGTCTTACTGTGTATGAGTGTGAGACGTGGCTATTAAGGGTAGACGACACTCGAAGGTTACTAGTTTTTGACCATCAATGTCTACGAAACATCGCTAACATCAGATATGATCACCGAGTAAGTAATAACGAGGTTAGACGACGGGTGTTAGGCAAATGTGGTAAATCAGTCGATGAGGTTGTAAATCTTCATCGACTGAGGTGGTTGGGACATGTGTTGCGTATGCCCAAGTACTGTCTGCCTCGATGCGCGTTGCTGACTGATATAGGAATAGGATGAAAGAGAGTTAGAGGTGGCCAAACTAAAACATGGCATCAGTCCATGACGTCACTGACTGCTGGTTTGAGTCGTGTCGGTAGCTGCAGACTGCCTGAATGGGGCCCTCGCGATTACCGTAACCAGTGGCTAGAAACAGAGTGATATGGCCAAGAATCGGTCACAATGGCGTAGATGTATTCACTCACATTCCTCCCTTAAATCATGAGTTTTAAATTATTCCATAACTTTCTTTCTACGCTTCCTGAACCATATTCCATATGTTCACACTCCTTGTTACTATTATTATTTTATTTTATTGAAGTAACTTTTGCTAATGATGGTTGTGTTAATCTTGCGGTGATATGGTGGTATGGCAACTTGAACCGATGCACACATGTGCCAGGTTCTATGCAAATGTGTTTCACTTCAAATCATTTTGATCTAAATGACATAACATGATACAATTAAATTAGCATTTTGTTCAGACGGACTTATTTTGATCTTGATTTGTTTAATTGTATTATCATTTAATCTTGGATTAATTCAATTCGGTTATTTATTTCTCTGAAGAAATGGCTTGCATTAAACCATGAAACGTCAAGTATTTTAATTTCTACTGATTGGAATTTTACAAATATATATCATACATCGATAGTAATTCTGTTACTAAGTAATTAACATCTAACTTTATTTGATACCTTGATATAGTTGAATATCATCATGACGACACTCCAACAGAAATATATCGATTTCAATGATAAATATTTTCCTACTGAGTGATATTTTATAATGTTGATTCTTTTGTTTACCTGGTCAGTAAGATGAGGAGGTGGAGGTGAAGGTGGGAAAGTTCTTAGAATAATCTTTAGCAATAGTTAGAGTTTTTGAGGTATATGGCCCACAATCAATCCTAATAGTGAAAATGTATGCATTCACCATTTCCCACTACCTAGATTATTTTATTCCCTGAATTCATTCTTCTTCATTAAATCGCCGTTTATTTTCCACCGTTTTAACAACAACAACTACTGCTGCTACTTATCTGAATAATTTTATATCGTTAGGTTATTAGTGATGTAGTAACTTGGGCTCATGAATACATATTTTCCACGTGCTATCGGCAGACTATTTCATCACCTAATTAGGACGGTATTTTAAAAATGGGTAACATTGAGCTACTTGATAGCTGGCTAATAATTATACCCCATAAACATCGATCTGTGACAAGTCCAATCAACTAAACCAATCTCCATAAAACCACTTCAATTGGATTATATTTTTGTAAATTGATTATTTTTCTAACGATACTACAGCGTTGTCTAGACTGGATAATTCAATTATGAGTTAATTAGTTAGTTGTAAGCAACGTAGATCATGATACAAATGTTTATCGTCCCTATAAGGCACAATGCATCAGTTAAAAGAGATTAAATTTAAAAAAATAGTCACAGAACGAAAATAACAATAATGGCGATGATAGTTAAAGACAAAACATGAAGAAACGAAATATTAAAATAATACAATGGCTTCAAACATTGCGGAGTCCTAAGATTTAGAACATAATAACCAAATAATTTATATATACCATAGAGATCATTTTCGAAACATGCTACCTAGAGCCGCTATAACTGCTGATGACAATAAGTAGGAGGAGCACAATTAAGTAGTTTGAATTTCTTATTATGATCCAAATCAATATTTCACAGACTTCGAAAATTTCATATAGTTTCTCTCTCTTTATACATATTAGTAAGTCACGAACAACGATTGTAGTATAATAATTCAGCAATTCATTTTGCTTCGTGGTTACTCATCAGCTGTATACTAAATTTAATATCAGTTATCAAAAATGGACAGATTAGAAATAATAATACTTTATGAAGATGAAAAAGAAAGGAGACCTTAGCAAGTAGGAGAACCACAAAGGCATCACTCTACTATCAATACCGGGAAAACTCTTTAATAAAGTTGGTGAACCGAACAAAAGACCCAATAAACGCCCAACTTCGGAATAAAAAAGTCGGATTCTATAAGAACAGATCGTGCATTGACCGAATTGCTGCATTACGGATCATTGTTGAACGACAAATTGGTTAAAACTTCGTGGACTATGAGAAATCATTTGGCAGTGTGGACAGGTGGACACTATGGAGTCTTCTTCGGCACTATGGTGTACCTGAAAAGATATAAAGTGAGTATCATATGGAATTCTTACGACGGATTACACTGCAAAATCATGCTTGGTGGGTAGCTCGCAGATTCATTGGAAGTGAAGACCGGTGTCAAATAGGGCTGCTTACTCTCGTCCTTTCTCTTCCTGCTGGTGGTCGACTGGATTATGAAAACTACGACATTTCAAGGCAAGCACGGACTACAGTCATCATCAACGACGTAGAACCGGGCACAAACGCTGTAGGTTCTAGTTGCCATACCACACTAGCACTACGAGATTATTGAGGGAACGTATAGACAGAATACAAGAGGGAAGAGTAAAGTCAAGATGTCCAGAAAATAACAATAGGATTAAAGATCTAGATGAGGTTAAACAGTGAATACACTTGCGCCACTGTGACCGGTTCTGAGCCATATCACCTAGTGTCTCCAGCCATTTGTTGCGATCATCACGCGGACCCCAACCAGGTAATCTACATCTACCAACATGGCTTAGATCAATAGTCAAGGACTTCATGGACTGATGCCATGTTTTGGTTTGGCCGCCTCTAACCTTCTTCCATCCTACTTCAGCCCTAGCCAACATCGCGCGACAGGGTAGACGGTGGTCGGGCATGCTCAATACATGTCCCAACCATCTCAGTCGATGAAGGTTAATGACCTCTTCGACTGATTTACCATGTTTCCCAAGAACCTTTTGTCTAACCTCACTATTACTAATCCGGCTATTCAATGATATACGAGCGATGTTACGAAGATTCCTATGGTCAAATATCTGGAGTCGACGCATATCTTGAGTTTTCATGGCCCATGTTTCGCAGCCATATGTTAAAATGGCGCGGACTGCTGCGCAGTACACCCGGCCTTTCGTTGAGACACGGATATCTTGTCTGCGCCACAAGCGCCGTAGATTGGCAAATGCCAATCGAGCTTTCTGTATCCGCGCTGAGATTTTGTCAGACACCGACCCACCAGGGGTGATGAGACTTCCGAGATAAGTGAAGCGATCAACGCATTCAATTACTTCACTCCTTATAACTAATTGAGGAGAAGAAGCAGGCCAGTCCTGGAGTAACATTTTATATTTGGAAGGGGAGAAGCGCATCCGAAATATGCCTGCATTGTTACTCAAGGTATTCAAGAGACTCTAAATGATATGAGCGTCTTCACCAAATATGACTATATCATCTGCATATTCTAAGTCGACAAGAGAACCTCCTAGAAGGAGAATAATTCCTGAGGAGTTAAAAGAAGTGAGAGAGATTTCTAAGAGTACATCTATGATGAAATTAAATAAAAAAGGAGATAAGGGGCAACCCTGACAGACTCCATTTGAGGATGAAATTTCTCGTGATAATTCGCCATATGCTCTGACTCGACTAGTGGTGACCGAGTAGAGGGCCTTTATAAGGTTAATGACGGAATACAGTGGACAACACGGATGCAATTAGAAGATTCTGGAATTTGCATATGACCTAGCTCTTCCATCTCGTATATACCAACTGATATAGATGAAGACGGACAGTGTAGCAGCAGCCTCTGTAGACAATAGTAGGCCTACGAAAAACGTCATTCAAGAGATACAGGTATTTTTAAACAGTTGTTTACGCAAGATACTTCGGGTCCGTTGACCAGATACCATCAGCAACAACCTTCTGTGTCAAAGAAGAAACCAACGAAAATTCAGCTGAGAAAGAAATTGGGAAAGATGCTGGAAATGGATAGGATACTTATTGAGAAAACCATCAGACTGAATCACCAGATAGGCACTAAATTGGGATCCTGAATGCCAGAAGAAAACTAGATGAAGACCAAATGACGTATTGCTTTGGGAATCGGAAATAGACATAAATGACAGAATGAAAAGCACATGGGAAGAACTGAAAAGAAGAACGCAGGACAGGGTTGGTTGGAGATTAGTAGTCGGCACCGTATGCTTCACTAGGGCGAACAGCATTGATTGACTAAAAAAGAAGTGATTACACAGAATTTACACCAGAAACATTTTGAGTAAATTTCAAATTGATATGTAGATGTGGATAATTATAGTTTTCCAATCGTAAAACGACCTAGGACCTTAGGAACAAAATACGACATTAACAAATGCATCTCTAGAGAAACATTTGTAAGGATAAGTGTCTTGTAGATTATTCACATAACTTAAAAATTTTTACCGACTAAGGTGGTTGAGATATGTTTAACGTACGCCCAAAAACCTCCTACGTCGACCCACGGTGATGACTGGTATAGGAGTAGGATAAAAAAGGCTGGTGGCGGCCGTAACAAAGCATAGCACCAATCCACGAAACCACTAACTGCTGTTCTAAGACGTCTTGGTAGGTGCATACTACCTAGTTGTGGTCAATGAGAATGCTGTATCCAACGTTTGGAAACTGGATGACATGGCTCAGAATCGATGATAGTGGCACAGGTGCATTCACACTTTGTACGTTCACTCATAATTAATTATTAATTAACTATTACTTTTACTAACTTCCTGTTAATCATACTGTGGGACTGAAGTGTAGTAACTTTGAACGACGTATATATGTGCCAGGTTAGTAACCAAAGAAGCAAATAGGAAGAGAATAAAGTGAAATCAGAAAGGCAAAGATTTTCAACTTACTAATACAAAATTCTTTAATCAATATTAACGATGACAATCGATAATATTGTATTCATCATTGAGGATGATTGATATAGATGATGATAAGTCAGTGGTGTTATCGATGCTATTTATATAAACTAATAACGTTTCCATGTCCAGCATATAACTATATATATATATATATATATATATATATATATATATATATATATATATATATATATATATATATACCTTAACCGAGTTGCAATATATAGACAGTGAGAAGAATATTGAGTATACATTAATGATTTTGCATAGGGATGTCTAAGTTGTACAGATAATTTATGTAAAGTCTATCTAATACCAAACTATGCAAGTAAAACTGAATTTGCATAATTGTTTGTTGATAGAAAACATGAACACTAGCAAAAATCGAGGCGAGTGAAAAAGAGAAAAGCAAAAATGAGAAGTATGCAGTTGAAAAGAATGTTTGAGTTGGGTTATGGCTGACAATCGGAATCCAAGAAGCGCGTTTCATCCCATTTGGGACACGTCAGCTGGATGTACCTGGACATACGGTAACAGAGACTGATCAATTTCGGTTCATGACAAATCAACGAGAAGACCCAAATACTTTCTTATTATGTAAAAAGAATGTGACTAGTTAACTACAATATGAACTTTCATATGTAATGTAAGTTGAAGTTAGCTAATATATGTAAAAATATATAAGGTATTATTCGTTAAATAAGTAAATAACGTGACTAGGCACTATGATACATTAGCTTTGATTATACAGTTGTCTGAAGATACTTTATTTAGGCATTACAATTTCTTGATAATCAACAGTAGTTCGATTCTAATTGCGATGAAATTGATGCTTTTGTAATATTGCAATGAAATACGATTCAACATAGAGTACTGAATGAGTATTGAGTTATTTTGTTATTTTCTCATTCTTGTACATGATAAAATTTCCCGTATGAGACACCATTCACATTTTAGCAGCAGTCAAAGGTGTGATTTAAGTATTGGTCTATTGGTTTATTAAAAAGATCGTTTCTCGCCCCATTTGCATTTTATACTCGTAGAGTATTTATAAGATAGGGATAATGCTCATAGTGAACATTGACATGTGGTTGTAGTTGCATTTATCAGGCGTGGGAAGACGTGAGATCCAGTTTCCACTAATAGTGAATCTATAAGACACTGGATTCCATCACCAGAGAGTAACATGAGTGTACAACTCTGAATAGTCTTATACTAAGATAAAACAACCGTCCATTGGTACCCTCGGTGAGATCAATCCGTAAAAATCTTTAGTCTATGAAAGTGTTCTCTGACTAAAACTTTAGAGTTACAGTACTAGTAATCAGAGAACATGAAAATTGTGGTAGCTATAATATTCAAGTACACCTGACTTCTTTCTATAGAAACGATCACAGAGAATTTAAGGAATTTCGGAAATAAAATTACACACTTATTTACCAATTTAACATATTTTTGACGGACTATAGGAATAAAAAGGATGTTAGTTGAAAAAAACAAGTTGATACACAAATTGCCACTTTTCAAAAATAAGTTTATGTACTTCGTTTTTGAGTTTACACCATTTGTTTGAAGTTTAATTATACTTCCTATTTATAAAAATCTCAATAGATAGAGTGGTGTTCGGACCTGTGATCGAACTGGTTAAAAGATGAGTATTTTAACCACCAAATCGTCGTTTCACAGAGCAACAACTATGAAACGTATACACATGCAACGCGTAGTCCTTCATGAACTCAACACATAACGATAGTGTCATGCACTGTCCTGTTGATCTCGAAAGATCATGCAGCCAGAAAGACAAAAAACCAGAAAGTTACTATAAGGAGTAAATCAATACAGGATATAGAAGATATAATCCGGCAAAAGATGGAATAATTAACAGTTATTTCCGTTTTCCTCAGCAATGTTTTCAATGATAATCTGCTTGTTATGAGGAAACAATCCTAGTTAATACATCCTTAGATAGATGAACACTGATTAGTTTAACTAAACAAATCAGTGGTAGTGACAAATCGTGATGTGGTATGTTCCTCAAGTAAATTCTCATTAATGAATTTTGGTGTTCTAATTATTATAATATGATATATTCCCTGCTCAGTTTTTGTTCTTATTTAAGATCGAATCAGTGAAGTTGTCATGTTATCAAACTTTGAGTAGCGAAGAAAATTAACAGTGAGAAGTTAGTTTATACTAAACCAAGTAAAAGCGGTATCTGATATTCACTCTGGTTATGTATATATATTAAGGGACAATGTATCGTTTGTACCAAATGAAAGCTATATATATTAAGATTGGTGGTTTTGTGAATACTTTATATTATAAAACACAAACTAATTTCAGTTAGAAATAAACGTTCTTGGCTTAGCTACTTGTGAAGTAAGCATTGTTTGCCAAAAATAGTAGGATAAAACAGTTGTAGAAAACTCCAGTTTTCAAGAGATATTTGACTAATGCCAATTAATGATAAATAATCTTTACAAAGTATCTAAATATATAAACAATCTCTCATTTTCAATGCTTATCTACAATCCACTAACAGTAACATATGCGGTTTGATTCGGTTTTATTAAATTGCTACCTAAAAGTGATTAGTAAGTTTCATGATACAAAGAGAACTCTTTGAGGTGGGCTGATGTAAAATGTTTTTCCAACAAATAGCCATCTACAAAACAAATTCAAGAACTATGTTTATCATCTTAACAGATGGGATCAGTTCTATGAAGATAGTACAGATAAATTATGTTGATGAGTGCTTAATACCATAAATCATGACTCCATGATAGGTGAGATACAATAAAGCAATCAGAATAATGTCACTTCAATCGATCTACATTAAACTGTGATCAATTCCAAATAAATTGATTCATAATGTAAACATCATTTTTTCTAAGATTTATTGATCTGTAAAGCAACTAAACTTTTTTCAATGAAATCGATCTTTAAATGAATTACATTTTTCTAAAAATAACACCAACTAAAAATTGATTAAGAATATGTAACATGGAGACAGAAAACAGAACAACAAACAGCTTAGTTAACAGAAATAATAAATTCCACATATAGATTATTATGTAAAACTTAATTCTATAACTTATCAAGGACAAGCTGATTAAACCATCTAGAAGCTATATTTTGTTTATGAGATCTAGTAATTATTAATTTTGATGCCGTAACAAAATGAAAAGGATTCGAACATGTGATTGCGTTTTTACATGTTTTCAACAACCATTATAGTGTACTTATAATATTAGACTCATTCAACAAGTTGAATGTATATAACGCTATTTTGTCTATTTCAGATATCGGTAGTCAATAGTTATTACCAATCTTCACATAAACTGTGTAGCTTAAAGCCAGCTGATCAAACAAATATGTTCTGGTTTGTGTTGACATGTCAGTCATCATGTACATCGTTAAAGCTGGCACACATGGTCATCGATCCAAGTTGCCACAACACCCCAACACAGTAAGATGAATACTAATCCAGTGGAAGTCGCGATAACATCAATGGAAGTAAATAAAAATTTAACATAGACAATATGATCCGAGAAAGAAGAGTTAAATTTATAAAAAGAAAGGTATGTATGCATTTGAAACCTCAGGATTTAGAAGAATACAAAAAGTGAACACATTTTTGCCATAGTGACCAATTATAAATCGTGCTGGTTACGACTTCATTGAGTGATGGCAATTTTTTGTTTAACTGCTTTTAACTCACTTTTACCGTACTTCTACGCACCATTGTTGCATTTAGAGATAAGTGGTAGTTGGGCATTCATAGTACATATCTCTATCACTTCACTTGTGAAAGATTTAAAACTTGATCGCTGACTTTTTCATCTCTTTCGCTTTCGTTACCAGTGTGTATTGAGTTTTAATAAGTAATAAACAGAAATTTGAATATCTCGAATGGCAATATTGACTGGACAGAAGCTATAGATAGCAAACTGGTTGTACATGAGATATTCATTAATGTAAACAAGCTATCTAACAAAGAATCGCACATAGATCTAATTTAAAAGCTTTCAAACTTAAGAATAACAGGATCGATTCGAAGTTAGATAAAGTACTTCTTATGTGAACGAAATCACAACTGGAAAACTAATGCATACTGCAACGCAGTAGCAGCAAAATGATTTTGAGTGCTATAGTCACCCTAAAGGGTATTCAAATGTTTTGACGAAGATATGATTAAAAAGTTATATCTTATCTACGTGAGACAGCTTGATTACTGTATCCAAATAGTAAATCTGTGTCTTATAAAAGATGTTAGCTCACTTGAGTGGGTTCAACGAGTATAAACTAAGCTTGTAACAGGCCTTTCAAACCTATCTTACAATGAGCGATCACAGCACCTAAACATTTTTTTCTTTATTATAGAACACGAGGTGACGTTATATTGTCAATCCATATCCTGAATAGTGATTTGAGTGGTAATATATCTTGCAATTTTATTTACTCCAAGAATAATCATCTCAGAAGCTATTACAAAACGTTCAGAAACCGCTTTTGAATATACTTAAGGTGAGACTCCATTTCGCATCAAGTAGTCAACGACTGCAATATACCATCTGAACAAGTAGTATCAGCTTCATCAGAGAACGCTTTCTGGATTAAACTGGATCTTCACTGGAAAAATAACAGTAGCGATTAAAACAGATCACCATATCTACTGTCCTTATCACTGAAGACTGAGAAATGAAAGTCAATGGATACAGTTGACAGTATCATTTCAACAGTCTCTATTCTAAATAAAGTCACTTAAAAACAAAATGTTGTATTCAGCGTTAGTTTTTGAAATATAATGCATAGTAATCTGAATTTATTCACTTATTTGGTTGTGAAATACTTAGTACATTCACCACTATACAGATTAATTACTAAGTATTAACGATCACGAGTTACCTTAATTAGTGATTGTATAACAATATGATCGATAGACTTCGGTTAGTACATATGAATAACAGTTAAACTATGAAAGAAGCTCATTATAGTAAGTTTTATATTAGACAATATAAAGTCAAACGGACTAAATTTAGAAATTATGTATCAGTTTACTTGTTGAATAAATCAATAATTTGAGATATACCAAACAAATGAATTGTTTACCATGATTAATTATACGAAGAAAGCATTCATTAGGAATTGACACCATCTGGAAAACCGTTCAAAACCAGGAAGTATTGGTTAGCTACTTTATTTTACTCCAGAAATTATGCATATATGAGTATATACTTGATCATACTGAGGGTTTATTTATCGTATACAGATTGTGCACATAGCTATGTGTCACCCTCTTAGTATGACGGTTAAAAATACTACTCGGACACCTTAACCGAAAAAAATGGATCGTGGTTTGCACTTGTGACTTTTGAGTGAAGGTTAAACGTCTTTACAAATGAACCAATGTTTGGTGGGTTCACAATTTAAATCCTAGTTAGTTTTTGCGAGAAGTTTTAACTGGAGGTAAGACAGCTTTATTTGGTTATTTTCTGTCAGAAATATACTTACCAGCTAAATTACTTGCATGTGACTGAGATGAATTTTCATTCGATTGAAGATAGGTGAACTCTTGATTACAACGAACACGTCCAAATTCTGCACTATCAATGTAAAGAGGATAGCGTCCAGCAGGTAATGCAGGCATATGAATACGCAACTGTGATAGATCATGTTGGCTAGATTCATGAAGGAACCAGTCTTGGCGAAAAACAGAGTGATCACCGACAAAAACAGAAGCTTCTTCCATTATTTTAGTAGTAAGAAAGCGACAGTAAATTGTTAACTCAGTACCACCTTGATAATAAGAAAAAAAATAAAAAAATGTTTATTCATAACTTTAATTTATTAAGAAGTCAACTACTAGATAAAAATTCATTATTCATGATAAAATGTTTACAGGAACTGGAGCATTATCTGAAAAAATACTGTGTCGCACTATCTTACTACACATGTAGACAGGAGGGACAGTCGACCACTCAATCAATGCCTGTTACTCCTTACGAAGTGTAAGTCGTTGACCAGCTTTCTTCAACCAACTCTGTCTTTGGCTCTCTTTCTACCTCATCCCAGGTGCTGTTTATTCTTTTCATGTCTGCCTTCAGTTCAGAAAGCAATGTGTGCTTCGATCACTCTCTTTTCCTTTGACCTTGAGAATTCCAAGTTAGTGCTTATGTTGTGACACAGTGTATCACAACCACTTTCAGCATTTTTTCCTAATTTCTTTCTCAGCTGCAAGTTGGTTCTTTCCAACAACAGGTCGTTAACGATAGTGTTTCATCAACGAATTCGAAGCATCTTGCGCAGACAGCTGTTCATAAATAAGTGAACCTTTTAAATGACGGTTATTGTAGTTCTCTTTTAAAGTTTCATCATCATACAACAGAACTGCCTTGACATTTGTATTTAAAATTGTGACTCTGATGTTGGCTGACAGCTGTCCCACATGCCCTATAACTGTAGAAGTGAGGGCCAGTACATTACATTACCTCACCAATTTGTTTCTTCACATCTTCGTCAAATCTCCTCCCTTGTTTATCAATGACGCGACTGCCCAGGTATGTGAAAGTCCCCTCATCTTCCAACGATTCGCTGTGAAGTGCAATTGGGTTAGCGCTCGATGTTTTTGCATCTAAGGATCTTGCTTTTTCGTTTGTGTATGTTGAGGCCTACTGCTACAGAGGCTAACACAGTCAGTAGAACACAGCGAAAATTATCAATG
This sequence comes from Schistosoma mekongi, assembly GCA_034768735.1. Taxonomy (NCBI): domain Eukaryota; kingdom Metazoa; phylum Platyhelminthes; class Trematoda; order Strigeidida; family Schistosomatidae; genus Schistosoma; species Schistosoma mekongi. The sequence goes on along the minus strand of CM068306.1, from coordinate 6,158,376 downwards.
AAAAAAAGCAATGAACACTTACTTCATATTTGTTGCTATATCATCTGAATACAATGAAGCAATTTTCTCAGTCTACTCCAATCAAACTATAAGTAGCAATCCTATGTGGAATATACACAGATCGTAAAGGATTTGCTTCTTATATCATTACTTATAATCCTATTTCTATATCTCTACTTCAGGGTATATGAACATTTAAATACTGTAATGGTCTTACTTATCCAATCTTACAATGTTATTCATCTTTAATGATCATAATTCACAATTCATTTGAATAGAATTGATTTGCAAATAGTCTCAGCAAATGAAGTCAATGAAAATCCCAACGTTTTGTTCGATAATCTGGTTCAAGCTTCTTCAGGGAAATAACCAGCTACAATCTAACTTAAACATTGCTTGTAACTTATAGTTATATCGAAGTAATCAGCTCAGGATGCATATATAGCAACAGAGGCTGACAAGTTTTAGTCTATGACAAATCAATGGGAAGCTAAAAATTCATCCTAATTGTTATGAGAAACGCTATAATTTACCCACAACATACACAGTCCAATTTTTTAAAACACATGAACATAGTTTAAACTTTTCATACTTCAACGTTTTGATCTCTTCTAAAACAAAACAATATTTTACCATCTAACAACTTATTTACCTGATACAGATACATGTTCTTGATTTCGTGTCTCATTTTATGCATGACAATTAATGATACTATCTTGTTTCTTAAATGAAAGTAGATGAAGCCGACTTTAAATTTGATACTTAATAACTAAAAATCAAATATCTTAAGCAATAAGTTACTATTAAACAAAACAAAACATTGACTAGATATTAATTTGTTATCACGAATTAGTGTGATTTAGACAATTATTGATCACTTTGAAGTACTGGATATATATATTTCACTTCACAATATAACTCCTCAGCAATTGTGCATCATCGATGCTATCAAGAAGTGAATCTATGACGCTCTGGTTTCACTGAGTCGGCTTTCAATGATTGATATTTCTAATTCAATCAATTTGAGATAGGTAAAATGAATATCATGCTAACAGATTAATTCATTAAGTATGCTAACTTCACTTATTACAATACATTGATGATTATAAATATACATTGTATTATGATTATAGAATATTTCAGAAAACTTGAAAGTTTGTGTAATGATTTGAAGAAAAATATTTTTATTTTTTATTTTTATTTTTATTTTCCCGTTGCTCTGTAATGGACTGAAACTGGTCAGTCTCTGTTGCCATATGTACATCCTGAGCGGATTGCCTCGATATAGCGTTATTACACAAGTTAAATATTTAGGTTGGATTGTGACTTAAATATTTAACCTGTATAATAACGCTATATCGAGGCAATCCGCTCAGGATGCACATATGGCAACAGAGACTGACCAGTTTCAGTCCATTACAGAGCAACGGGAAAATACAAGCTTATCCTAATTACATATGCCCGTTGCACAAGTGTGAATATCTGGACTCAGTAGCCTAGTGGTGAACGCGATGGTGTTCGATACGAAGCGGACTGAGTTCGAATCCCAGAGTGGACATCAACATTGGGATGCAGGTACATCCAGCCGATGAGTCCCAAATAGGACGAAACGCGCGTCCTGGATTCCACTTGCCAGTCACAATCCAACCTAAATATTCAATTAATCAGTTATATGATGCAATCATTAATAATAATATCTAATAGATAAATCAAACATATGAAGTCAATTCAATGAAATCATTGACTAATCATTTCATCGATATACAATCCAGATGAATATTTCTTAATTGTAATCATTGAAGTACACGAAACTAATAGTTTGAGAGGTTAGTTGACATGGAATAAAATAGTTTGAAATAGTTCAATTGTATTATTTATGCCTTATCATTTTGTCTAATTTTAAAGTTAACTATTACTTCACTCTTTAATATTATTTTCTCCTTTTGAACGAAGTTAATCATTATTACAGCTGAACTTTGTTTTTCGTCATGTTAATCACTTCTCTCATTGTACTAATATGAAATGCGGCAAATTAAACAAACACATATTTTAATGAGATTTTACATTTATGACAAATTGACAGACTAATCGACGGGATTTGCAGCAGCTTCTCCATAGTACATCAACAAATAAACCTGAAAATCATGGTTATTATTTAGTGCAGCAACTTTTGAGAATTACTTCAATTTGAAGAATCATTGTCACTTCTATAAGAGATATTACTTTCCCGTTGTTGATATGGAAGATTACATTTGATCAGTTTGTACTGATGTGTGTATCATGAATAGATTACAGTCTTCAATGTCATTCAAAATGTTCAAACTGATAGACGAATGTATATCTATTCTAGAAGTAATTGGTTGTCTATAACTAGTAGGTCGATGGGAAAGGTATGTAAACATCAATGCTGGGATGCATAAACACGTAACTAGCAAGTTCGAAATAGGATGAGCCGAGTATTTTAGATTTCTCTGTTAGCCACTATCTAGTTTTTGTCATGGATTTCGATGTGAACAATATTATAATGTATTTCTTTACTAAAGTCTCATTTCTTATGAATTCAAAGTCACTTGACTTCATAAACTGATACTGTGGCTTCATTTGGTTGCGTCTGGTTTCTTTCATATTCATGTCGACAGAAGTCAAGGTTGAACACCAAAATATGAACTGGTCGCTAAACATTACTCCAATTCAAACTGAAAATCACTTAGACACTGTCACATTTATCCACACTACACAACTGATCATAAATGTTATACAATGTAAATCATAAAGAAGGATTCAAATTGAAATATACACCACGATTATAGCCTAAGTAAGTGTTTACAAACTTATACTGACAAAATGAAACCGTCAAATACGTAATAAGTTGAAATTTATTAAACCCAATATTATATATATATATATATATATATATATATATATATGTCATAAGCAATGTACAGCTTGACATGCATGCATCAGTCCTGGTTGCCAGACCACATCATCACAGCAAGATGACATTAACAAAAATGAATTTCCAGAAAGGTACAAAACAGTTCGAAACTAATAATCTTAGCTGAAATAGATAAAAAAATGCATCTGTGGCTTTAAGTCATCTTACCTAACCTCTCCAACTATTGGTTATGATAATTACGTGTCTACCACAACCAAGAAGTCTAATCTACCTACATATCTCTGACCAATGAATCCAAGTTTAGTATGCCCACCTATAGCTTTCTTCTGCATATGAAATACATGTACCAACTACCTCAGTCTATGACAAACATACAATGTATTTACACAATACACAACAAAAAAGAACAGCTTAAATAAATCTTACCAGAAGATGGACCGCATTTTGGTGCAATTCTCATTAGTTCCGGCTTCGCTTTCAATTGTTCACTTGAATCTTCCCTACTAACATCAACATCAGAAGATACCAATTTATTCCTTGAATGCATTGAATTTCGACGTTTTAATTGATTTGTAATAAATACTGAAGACGATGATAATGAATTAGCTAAATTGTTTTGATTAATTAAATGAATAGAATGATAAATTCATAAATTTCAACTACTACCTGTTAATTCGCTATAAGCACCAAGAACACTACCATCTTTCTCTTCAATTACTCCATCATCTTCATTTAGTTGTTGGGGATAATAATCTTAAAATAAACAACAGTAACATTACGAAAAAATGAAGCTAATATCAATTGATCAACATGATATTAACTCTCAATGCATTATTATTGAAATGTTCTGAAAGTATAAAACATGATAGTAAAGATTCATGTGTTCGGCTTCCAACCATGTATTTATGCATGACAGTTAGTGAAACAACTTGGCTGTTAATACGAAGATACGTAGAGCAAAATTTAAATCCAAGTTACAGTGGTTAAAAATTGAATGTATTAACTGTTAGGTCACCGCTCCATTTCTTTATTTATACAAATCACTGCTAACTGCTATGTAAGATTGATGCATTTTATATACACATTCAAGCCAGTTAGTAAATCTGCATACAATTTCTTAAACGATTTGAGATGGTAGAAAAAACTTGTAAACCAAGATGTGATTTCATTGTGGTTAATCAATTTTCACGAAGTGGTGATGGTTAAAACATGCTTTGAACAAATGTTTAGGAATGATATTCTTTTTGAAATTAAATAGCACACATATTTGGTTTGGGTTCAAATGCAGTTGCATTAAACAATAATTTATAAAAATGTCAAACTAATAACATACAGTTACTAAAGGTCTGCATTACTCAGTTGATAACATTCAGGAATGATATTTTGATCAGTTACTGATAATATATGAGCAACCTGAGCGAATTCCTTTCATATAACTGTGTAGTTAGAATATACGGATTATAACTAGTATTGGAACTTAAAACGCATATTTAGTCCTATTTAGTAGTCGTTAGCTAGAGATGTAGCTATATTTCAGTGACTCAAGTTCAGTACCATAAACTTCAAACGCTAATGTGTTATCCAGTGATTTACTTTCATGAAACTCAGTATGGCATAAAGTAGTGGTGTATAATGTAAGAATAGAAATCTAAATACATATGATGTCAACGATGCTATTACATTAGAGTGATACTAGAATGAACTATTAAATATCATAGGTAACTCAATTCAAATTACAGAAACAATACAATTAAAATAGTATAATTAATCAAATTCATTAATTGACGCATATTTACAAATATATACTTAAAATAAAGCAAAATACAGTATACCAAATGGATTGTAACCATTATCCAGTGATTTTATATTTGACACAGAATTCAAAGGTGAACGTGAGTTTGGAATTACACTAGGCACATGAAGTGTATGATTTTCCGATTTTTTATACCACTTTTTCTTCTTTTTATATTCATCATTATTCGACGATAAACTAATAACACTTCCACTATAATTCAATGAATTAGGTATTGAACCTTTATCTTTATGATGATGTAAGCTGAAAATTAAGCAGAAGTAGATGAAGTTACTATTATTATTATTATTATTATTATTATTATTATTATTATTATTGTTAATGTTGTTGTGATAACAATAATAATTTTGAAATTTGTCACAGTTAACATAAATACATGTTAAATTATCTTGAAGGTAAAATCTACTAATCAAACTATGCAAAACGTAGATGATGTCAAGTCATTAGGAAGGGCCCGTTGCACAAGTGTGACTGTCTGGACTCAGTAGTCTAGTGGTGAACGCGGTGGCGTTCGACACGAAACGGACTGAGTTCGAATCCCAGTGTGAACATCAACATTGGGATGCAGGTACATCCAGCCGATGAGTCCCAAATAGGACGAAACGCGCGTCCTGGATTCCACTTGCCAGTCACAATCCAAATTCTATGATGTCAAGTCAGTTACAAACAAGGTAGAGTTTAACACGAAAATGCATTAACCCAAGTTACCACGCGATATCAGCACGAGATGAAATCAATAGTAAGAGTTATAACAATTGTAGTACTAAATAGACAAAAGTAGATTTACTGTAGCTTAAAATAGAATGTTAGCTGAATATAAATTATATTTTATTCGTAAATATAAAAAAGAAACTTAAGTTGAACAACGCAAAAGTAAAAGGATATGCAGAATGAGATGAATTCATTATGTTTCATGGCTTCGCAGCTTTAAACAGCCTAAAATTATGATTACAAATGGTGTTGTTATATTTATTAATATTATCCAGGTACTCGTCACAATCATAACTTGGCGAACTCCAACCAAGTAGTCTACATCCACCAACATGACCCAGACCAGCAATCAAATGTAGGTTGTGATACGTATGTACCATTAAGTTAACACCTCTGTTGTACGATTACCACGATATCTGCTATACAAGTTGTTATGAGCTATACAGTCATTACACACTCCAAATTTTCTCGAATTTCTTTGCTGCACGTTACCTATAATCGTAACAACAATCGGAAGTATGATTGGTTGTCCATCGCTCTATGAATTCGACTTCTGATACAGTTTAATCATATTATAGCACTTAATTTATAAAAACTCTTGATACAAAACTGAACGATATATGTTGTTTATGTTAAGACGGTTTTATAGAAATTAGTTTAAATTTATTATTTGTGCCCGTCACTAACTGATCTCCGTTGGGTAACTGTGAAAAGCAAGGACCACTAGACAGCTGCTTCTTCTTAAATGTTTTGGTTCGATCGCCCCTACCCTTCCTCCATCCTACTTCTACCCAAGCTAACAAGTAGGAGACGGTTAAGCACAAGCAAAATATGCCTCAGCCATTTCAGTCAATGGTTTACAACCTCTTCAATTGATTGGTTATATTTTCCTGGTACTTTATGTCTAAAATAAATATTACTTATCCAGTCATTCCATGATATATGGGCGATAGTAGGAAGATTTCTAGCCTACGTACATCTCCCATTTTCATGGTCCATGTTTTGCGGCTGCGTATAATAAGTCTATAAGTGAGCTTTCTGGATGGAGAACAATTCCTGACGAGTTTAATGAAAAAGTGAGACTTTCAGGAGAGAAACTATGACAAAACTAAGGAAAAATGGATATAAGAGACAACCCTGACGAACTTCACTTGAGGTTGACAGTTTTCATAACAGATTGCCATAAGCTCTAACTCGAACAAACGTGTTCTAGTGGAAAGCTCTAAATAAAGCTTATGTACTTTTAAGATATGCCTTTTAATAACAAACACTGCTAACGAACTTTTCGATCCACAGAGTAGAAAGCTGCCTTCAAGTCAAGGAATACCATTATTGTTGAACGTTGGTATGTGTGTTTTAGAATCTAATGTAGATTGATATTTAATTAATACATTCTCGAAATGGTCTGAAACCAGCGTGGTTTGTCAGAGTTCTTACTTTTCTAGCGTCGAAGAAATAAAATAAAGAGACCATGTAATCATACTTTTTGTCAACTTAATTATTTCTACTATTGAAATGGGGGCTCATTAGGCTTTCTTTCTGCATACTTTCAATCCATGTACTAGGAAATTAGACTGATATACTGTAGTGAAGTGTAAAAGTTACACTTTTTCTTACTAACAATGGTACAAGTTACTTATATATTTCATGTTATCCATGCTGTTTCATATCCTAATTAACATTCGAAATTTACTAACCCATATTCATAATGAAAACTGTTATTTAATTATGAGCTCATGTGATAAATAGCTAAGCAAAATAAACCTCCAGACACTGGGCCAGTCACAATCCAACTTAAATATATAACTTGTGTAATAACGCTATATGGAGGCAATCCGCTCAGGATGCACATATGGCAAGAGACTGACCAGTTTCAGTCCATTACAAATCAACGGGAAGATACAAGCTTATCCTAATTATATAAAGGAATAAAACTTCGCAACTAATAAGACAACTGAGAAGACATCTCCATAATGTAGAATGACTGCTACAGCAATTGTTTGAATCACACTACCTGAACTCATCACAGAGGTCAAATTGGTTCCAATCCAATTAGATTGAGGGATTACTTATTGATAGGAGCGGTAAATGCGATTTGAAAAGATGTGTGACTTATGCAAAACCACAAAAATAATCTGTCAGTACGCTTACTTATAACTGCTCCTGGAGTCCACCTAGGATTGCTGCCGGTCATAAGCCCGGATAAAGGAGGGTTGAGCATGGGGTTAGCAACCTCATCCCATAAAACAACAACCTTCCTAAAGAAACTCTAACCAGCAAAAACCTATATAACCATTTTAACTCTGCCCTGGAAGTTGGAAGGTCTATTATGACGCCTCATGGTGAAAGCCGAGTTTCTTCAAAAGCCACGACGCCGGTTCCTCTTCTGATAACCAGAGCAACAATTAATATAGGTACATGGAATGTCCGCACGATGTGGGAGACAGGGAGAACCATGCAAATAGCTGAAGGAATGAAAAGATATTTGGAATAAGCAAAACGCACTGGTTACATGCAGGACAGCAACGATTATCCTCGGGAAATGTACTCTTATACTCCGGCCACGAAGAAGAAAACGCCTCACACACAAGGCGTAGCACTAGTGTTGTCCCAAGAAGCATGGAAGGCTCATATAGGATGGGAACCTAATGGACCTACGATCATTAAAGTACCCTTCAAATTGATGGAGGACGGGATTACAATGAGTGTCATCCAGTGCTACGTACTAATCAACGACATCCACGAAGACGATAGGGACCAGTTCTATGCAAGACTGCAGTCAGTCATCAATAAGTGCTCAGCCAAGGACCTGACCATTCTGATGGGCGACTTCAACGCCAAGGTTGGAATGAACAAAACCGGATATGAAGACATCATGGGAAAAAATGGACTGGGAGAAAGGAACGAGAATGGTGAGAGATTTGCAAACCTACGTGCTTGCAGCAAAATTATTATAGGTGGCACCATATTCTCTTACAAACGTATACACAAAACTACATGGATTTCACCAGACTACATCACGGAGAAAGAGATTAATAACAGCCGGACAAGAACAGAGAAAGCCAAGGCACAACCCAAACACACCAAAGTCAACAAGCAAACGAAGAGAAGCATCAGGTCGAATAAACGGACCTAGCAATGACAACGGAAAAAGCTGCCAGAGAACGAAAAATGAAACACCTATTCGATGCAACAAAGAAGCTAACTGGGAAATTCAGGACGACCAATCAAGAACAAGGGTGGCAAACCAATCACTGAAGTGTATGAACAACAAAACAGGTGAGGTAGAACACTTCGAAGAACCCTTGAACAGACCAGCCCGACTGAACCCACCAGTCATCGAAGCAGCAGCCACGAATCTCTACATAAACACCGACCCATCAACAGACGAAGTCAAAATGGCAATCCGATAAATGAAGAATGGCAAATCAACTGGCCAGACAATATGCCAGCTGACCCATTGAATACAGTTATAGAACCAGCTTCAAAAATACTCCACATTCTCTTCAGGATGATTTGGGAGGAAGAACAAGTGTCAGCAGACTGGGAAGAAGGGTGCTTCACCAAGATACCAAAGACGTGAGATCTTATTAACTTCGAGAACCACAGAAACATCACTCTACTTTCAGCACCAGGAAAAGTTTTTAACAGAGTTTTATTGAACCGAATGAACGAATCAGTTGACGCCCAACTTCAAGATCAACAGGACGGATTCCGTAGAGACCAATCGTGTACTGACCAAATAGCTACTCAATGGTTTATTATTGAACAATCAATTGAATGGAATTCATCACTTTACATCAATTTCCCCGACTATGAAAAAGAACTCGACAGCTCGGTTAGGAGAATGTTATGGAGCCTTCTACCACATGATGGCATACACGAAAGAATAGTCAGCATTATATGGAATTCTTATGACGAACTACATTGTAAAACCGTGTATGGATGTCGGCCCACAGATTCATTCAAAATGAAGACCAGAGTCAAACAAGGTTTTTTACTCTCGCCCTTCTCTTTTTACTAGTGGTTGACTAGATCATGAAGACTGCAACATCTCAAGACACTCGCGGAATGCAATAGATAACATCGATGCAACTGAATGATTTGGACTTTGCAGATGACCTAGCTCGTCTATCTCACACACAGCATGAAATGCAGATGAAGACGAATGAGGTAGCAGCAGCCTCGGCAGCAGTAGGCCTCAACATAAACAAAGGGAGAAGCAAGATGCTTCGATACAAAACAACGAACACTAACCCAATTACACTTGACGGAGAAATTCTGGAAGATGCAGAAACCTTTACATACTTGGGCAGCATCATCGACAAACAAGGAAGGTGACGTGGATGTAAATGGCGAGGATTGGTAAGACAAGGGCAGAGCACTTGGGAAGAGCTGCAAAAGAAAGCCCAGGACAGAGTTGGTTGGAGAATGCTGGTCGGCGGCTTATGCTCGATATGGGGTAACAGACATTGATTGATTGATTGCTTACTTATAGTTTACATAGTGGTTTGAAACCAAGTGGCAAAAGTTAACGACAGTAAAATCTCTAGTCAGCTAAACCTATTGCAATGTTTTGACAGAAATGTCAACGAGTTACTCGTCAATAAGTGAAACGTATTCTGTTGTGCCTGTAAAGATTCTTACAATTATGTCAAGAACGCAAACTTTTAATAGTTTCTAAGCTATATGGTCTAGTAATAGATCAAGGAAGTTAAGTGATACTTCTGTGCTAGTCCGATATACAGGGAACAAGGATATGATGAAGAATAACGCGTATATGCCTTCCCCCTAGAGGTGTTAACTTCATACACTGTGAACAGTATTTTCAGCCTACATGGATAAATATAAGCATAAAAGAAACACAATGACAACAGACACGTTTTAATTCCTATGCTGCTCTTTGTTTAGTAACGGGGGTTCTAAAAGCAGTCAAAAACTTATCCAACGGAGTAAATTAAGACAACCTGAAATTAGTGAAGCATTATAAAAAATCAAATGTCACTAGACCTCAGACGAAAACTCACCTTAGGATTGATCCTTTGGTGCCCTTAGTTTTAGACTCTTCTTTCCGATATTCTTCTACCCAAATCCAAAAGTATAGTCTTCCGAAACCGATTTCTGTCTTTTTCGTTTGTTCCAATTCCATGACAAATAATCGAGAATTGTCTATCAGACTAACAGATGGATCTGTTGGTCTGGGTAGGATTGTCACTCCAGGTACAACTACCTGACCAGCGTGATTATCCTCAGAATCGGAAACCAAGATGACGACTGGATCACCACGATTTGCAATTTTACTACACAGCATAATAGTAATATAGTGGCTTACAATTTAGTTTCGAAATCCCAAACAGGGCTACCATTTGGTGCATAAACACTATCTGAACTAATACTCCTCTTGCCACCCAGGATAACACATTTCCATTTTTGGCTAACTTTTTCTATCGAAAGTATTAACCTAAATTATGCATGCAATCACCCTACTTTGCTTGTGATCAGAACGCGGAGCCACTCGTAAATTTTCCGCCTTGTAAACTAAACATTTTATAACTACATATTTCGTAAACCAACCTCTCACTGTAACTTCTTTAGGATATCGAATATTTGAAGCTAACATGTCATCAGGAAAATAATTTGAACGATCTCCGTATTGATTGCCACGACGAAGGTAATAAGAGGATGTTATAAACACTAGACAGAAAAAGGAAATAGATAATAAAACTAAGTACGCGTTTGTTCTTATTAAGCGTAACTGTGAAACGTTTTTCGAAAAAACTGTAATTGGGAAACCAGGAGTACTCGATGTCCATTAGATGTTTCGTTTTAGGTGGCTTCCTGAAAGTAACCGAATCTCTATGTAAACAGTGTGAACTGTCAATCATGATTTTTCGTTCACTAGCCTAGTAGAAAGAATTCAATTACAACTTATTTCGATTATGGTTTTATTTTGAGTTGTTATTTTGTTAGTTAATATATTTTTTACTGCCCTACATGTACGTTTAAGTATCCTATTTATGTTTTGTAGATTTAACTGAAGCTGCGGATGTTGTATAATGTTGTTTCTGGGCAAGTCTAGAGTATTTGTTCGACAATTTGTGTGTTGCAGCGGCAAACAATTCCCCGAATAAATAGCTGTATAATCTCACGCCATTGTAGCTTACTACATTTATTTTAGTGAAGGAGCTAGTACAAGAATTGCCTCCACATAACGATATGATAGAAATTGGGGTAGGGTTTTCTAGTTTGCTAGCATAGCCGTTCCTACCCTCGTTTAGTATTGATCACAGATAAGTATAACTTCTACGCCCATCACTACCCATTGATTTTAAATATGAAGCTGGGAAAATTATAAGGGTGGAGCGCCTTGCTTTACATATGCCAGTTTGCAAGATCTTTAAATGTCATCATATAGCACTGTTTTTAATAATTATTTATGTTAACGCACAACATTTGGCACTGTAGCGGCAAATAATCCCATAAATAAGTAGTTGCATAGGCTATCTACATTGACTTTGACCATGTTTGCTTTAGCGGACACGAGTGGTTGATCGAGCACCACCACCAGATTACGACACAACACAACGCGGAAAGCATCTCTCTCGCTTTATTTATCTAGTCTAGACGTTTCTATCCCACTGACGCTCTACTTCAGCTCAAATATAACATCTAGTCCATCCCTAATTACCGCCCGATTCATTCTCATTCTTATGAGTGGATTCAGTCGTTCGAAGTTGCTCTGGTTATACAACAAACGTAACGTGGTCATATATCGGGCTCACTTCAATGGTCAGCAAGACGTGATCTGAACATGACAATAACTATGAGTTCGTTCTTGTTTATAGTTCTTAACAGAGTACTTTTGGTGTAATTATTTTTTCTTAGATCTTTCACTGTACTGTGGTGTTTGCATATATTGTTACTTTGATGATGACTGATCAGACTCATGATCTTATTAGGCTTAGAACTCCCACGGCTCCAAGCTTTCAGCTTATCCTCTTTTGGATAGAAAACATAGAAGCTCGGTTCTGCTACGCAGATGTCGAGATCTGAGACCGTAGTGTGTCAGATCCACGCGTTCATTTCCTCGCCGCCGTAGGCTGACTCCCGCGTGAATTGAGCAGGTACGTCATCGCTTGCTTTTCAGCCGCGACCGACTAGAACCTTATGACCATCTGAAAAAGTAAATTCTCAAACACAGAGACCTATCCCACAGACAACGGCCTGACGAAATGTCTCACACTACCTTGTTCGGTGTCGGTTCACCGACAGAAATGTTGGTCAACTTACTTTCACAAAGGTTTTCTCTGTCAAATCTTCCTACCAGAACTACCACAACAAGTACAAGCAGCTTTAGAAACGGCAAGTATGAAGCTTGCCTTTCGCGTACACTCGTACTTACACATTTTCATACAAATAGAAGAAATCTTAGTTATAAACTTACCACCACCTTCTAACAATTATGATAATAGTAATTTTTTTTACGAAATCAGGAGCAGATCATTTTGTTGGCAAGATTAACCAAACATATCAGACAATAGTGGTATTTAATTTTTTTTACAGACTTATTATACTGTGATTTATAAATGTAATGCTAAAATAGACGTTGTTTCAATTTAACCGCAGGACGGAACAGCAGTATTATGGCAGACATACTTTTCTGATTATTTTAGCAATCGTTAGTGTATAACTGTTTAAATTGGTGAAGATTTTGGTATTAGAGTTTATTTGGAGAGAATTAATTTGTTATCCTTGATATCTTGGCTATTACTGAAGGTTACAGTAGTAGTGTTCAGACCAAATATCTGTGAAAGATGAGGTTTAATAAGGGGCATATTTTTGTGGTTGCAGTAGTTACGAAGGGGACTTAATGATTATTAATTCAGTCCGCAGTATGTCACTAGATGAAATAAACCTTCATGTGTGTCGATAATCTCTATTAATCTTAACTTACTAGGTATCAGCATTATAGTCTGTAGCTTAGGCGACCGGTTTTTCTTTGCAGTAGGATGTCCTGATAGATAGGTAGTACCAATTAGACTTTATATGTGAGTCCGTGTAGCACAAATTAAAGAATTTCAAACACCACTACTGAATGATTTATCATATTACAACCGTAGTACGTCGCCGTCCACCGTGAGATCCAAACGACTGATCGCTCATTATTTAGAACCTAGAGATTTGTACCAAGTCCCCGACAACTTACCACCTAATGTCGAATCAATCAAGAATAACTCATTAGTGTTGTAGAACTGCAAACACTTCATTCATGTGTGTTGTAGTAGGTAAAAAACAGTTAAAAAGAAGATTCTGGTTTAAAACTGAATATTTTGCTATCACTTATTGTTATATCTGAAGCACAAGTGGCCGATATTATCGATTTTATTATCTGCCGCATTACTGCCTATTGCTAACACCCAGCCTCGCCTTAGTCTGTTATACAGGCACAAGATCCGACCGATTATCAAAAAGCCCACTTGTTACGTAAGTATATTATAAACACTAATACATAAGATATATATATATATATAAGGCCTGAGCAATGTTGTATGTCTAACATACAATATTAGCTAATCACATGTTTTCACTAAGTGAATCCGTTTTTTTCTTTCTCTTCCATATATTCTTCTACGTTACTGACTCCCCGAGTTTATGGTGTGCCCTAGAAAGGAATTGGTCTCTTTTAATCAACTTGCTCTTAACTCTGGTTAGCAACGCAATTAATACATCAATAACTCACCGCTCAAGACCAACTTACATAGATTGACTCTTCAAATTTCAAGTACTCAGTCTTATCTCGCATCTGGATAGCTTCTATGGCCCATTCTGCTTACTTGCAGTAATTTCCTGGAATTTCAGAGCCATAGGTATAAAGTGCGCGGCTGTTTGATGGAAGTGCTCTATAATCAAAACATACCACTAGCACCCTAGAACTGTAGACTGTGGACCTTGTTATCAGCAAAGAGTAAGCAGAATGGATCATGTCCAGATGAGAGATAAGACCAAGAGTACTTGGAACTTGGGCGTAGAAGAGAAGTCAGCAGTATTGTGCCAGTAGGTCCCATACTGGCTTTATACATTATCATCTACAACTTAGGAAAAGACGATAGCAGATAGAACAAAAACAACAGTACTGGTACCCTGAAAGGAATGAGGTCTAAATCTACATCACTTAGGAGTTGGTTGTCGAAGGTTTGACCTGTAATTTGTACGTCTCGTAGCATAACACTTGTTTGTTGACTAATATTATCATCAGAGGATGCGGTAGTAGTGCTAAGTGACTTGGGATTACTTATTGGGTTTAGCGTTGTACAGTTACTTGTGAGTAGATAATGGGTGACTGCTCAACAGTATTAATGTTTCGATCGTAACTGCTATCTTCATTTTTCAAGCACAAAGTCTATGTGACAAGTTAAGGCAGGGTGCCATTAGATTGGTTACTCAGTAGTGGCAGAGCTGGAAGTTGGCGGTGTTTGTGCTCGTCATCAGTTGTTGACTTATCAATGGCTGCGGTGAGGAAATGGGTAGAGGTTAGAATGGTTATGAATCGTCATATAAGGACATTCTAAAAGTGATTGGAGTGTGAATACATGACAGAAGGGTCACAGTGATTTGGCAATACGTTTTAGGAAGCAGACAAGTAGTTAAGGTTAAAGCCATTTACTGTAGGAAAGTATTTAGGTCGTAGGTTTCCATTTCTAAGAGGACTCATATTGGATAGTCTCCTAAGTTAAAATTAATCTTCTCAGTACCTGGTTGCGATAGAAACAATGTAGGTAGTGGAAGGAGGCTTTTCCTCTTGAGTTCAGCTTTGGTGCCAGTGGCACGTGGTGCTTTGACGCAGTTACATGTATCATTCTATTGTTTTTAAAGTATTTACGGGAGGTAACAAGCTTAGGGTGAAGGAGGAAAATTGTTTGTTGTCGTTCTCAGAATCGATCTTCAGATCTAGTGATTCAGAAATATTGTCCAATGACTTTGCATTTGCCACTTATTTTATTTCTCTAAGTGTAATGGAAAGGGCTTTGCTGAGCTTTATTGATAGGGAGGGTCTTATGTGTGTTGTAAGAATAGGGTATGGATTTCGTTTCCATTTTAACGGTAGGATGATGGATTAGATTGTATGATAGTACCCTGTTTATCTCCTTATTATGAGAGAGAGTTGTATTTTCCTTAGGAATGAAGTCTAAATCTATTAGGTTACTTGATTTACGAGTATGCCATATATTTAAGCAGGGTCAATGAAGGTGTCTGTTGATTGAGGTTCGGTTTAAACTGAATTTACTTAACGCACAGCATTTGTAGGTCAGTAAGAGTGGAGATCTAGGTTTATCGATTAAAAGGAGTTTCCACGAATTTATCTGGGAGTCAGTGTTGTTAATAAAAACCACTTCAGAGATAGTGCATCCAGCGTCCGCTTTTACAGTGCGACTAATTCAAATATAAAATATCAAATAATTTATTTCCCGATATCAGTAGCAACCATTTTTACAGGCAAGATCAACAATAATATATCAGGCAGTAAAAAGGTTTCTATTGTTATGCAAACTTATTATATTATGATCCACAGAGATGGTGGGATAATAAACTTTTGTTTTAAATTGGTATTTATGTAGTGCCTATTACAAAAATGGCCTCAGGATGACCTTGTGATACAAGAGAATGGTAGGATGGATTCATAACACCATTAGGATGGGTTACATTTTGACGGAAAATGTACATGCTCAACCTTCTGCTATATATTAGGCAATCTCGAAGTGCCGAAAGGAAAGAAGGAAAACAAACAGCAGAACAAAGCGACAGCATTATGACAGCTATGCTTTTTTGATTATTTAGGCAATTTGTAAAGTATAATTTTCTGAATTGGTAATTACTTGGACACTAGGGCTTATTTGGTAAGAGTTAATTTGTTATCCTTGAGAGATTGATTGTTACATAAGGGCACAGCAGTAGTGACTAGACCGGTTTTAGGCTTGTGATATAGGCCATGAACTCGTATGCTAGATGTAAGGTGGTTCATGACTCATCATGCCTGGATTTGCAGATAGTTCAGAGAAGAGTTACTGGGTCCCATTGGCATCAAGGAATAAGTTTGTCATGAATTTAAATTTTAACAGCTTATCGCAGAAGCGGATAAAAATTGGTAACCTATTCCATATTAAACTGTAGTGTTATAAAAAAGTCATTTCGTGATTGATGTTTGCATTTTTTGGTATACAGTGATCGAGGCAGATTCCTTAGGTAATATTGGGGTGCGGTCTTCCAGAAGGGAGAAGAGGTTGAGAAAATGAGACCGCGAATTGCTTTATGGGCAAATTAAGGTTGGTTTTTAGACGGTGTCTCTATAGGGGTTCTAGAGAGTTTGGTCGCCATAAAACGTTTGTCAATATTGCCAAACTGAGTGCTTTTACTGTAGACGGTTCAATAGGATTGCCAGGAGATGCGTCCGTAATGGCTTCCGGAACCCAGGTAGGCCCGCTCTTTACCAGTTATCATCCTGTCATGCTAAATCTGTGTGCCCAGTTACTATTAAAGGTAAAGTTCAAGGAGTGGTGACTGTGATACTACTAGATACAGAGGTTTCGGTATCCCTCATCAAGAAGGAGTTTTTTCAGAGACTAAACAGTCCGCAGCTAGACTCAATGATAAAAGAAGATGCTGAAAAAGAAGATTATAGTTCCTTCATCATCTCCCTTGGCCTCAACTATTGATTTGGTAAAAAAGAAAGTCTCTTTTCTACGACTATATGTAGATTACCGCCGTCTTAACGCTATAGCTAAACGTGATTCTTTCCCGCTCATGTGGATTGACGCCACGTTAGATGTAATGAAAGACGCTTGTTGATCTTTGACTTTGGACATGGCATCCGGTTATTCGCAAGGGAAAGTTCGACCCCACGATAGGAAGGAAACCACATTTATGTTGCTAAATGGTCTACATGAATTTCAAGTTATGCCTTTTGGTTTGACCAATGCTCCAGCTGCCTTTTAGAGACTTATGCAGACAGTTTTACGAGACGTAGTACCCCATAAATGCTTGATATAAATCAATGAGATTATTGTGTATGGCAGAGCATCCGAACAGCATAATGCAAATTTGAAAGCAGTCTTCCAGCGTCTTAGACAGTACAACTTAAAAGTAAAACTGTCCAAAAGCCGACTGCTGCAGAAAGAAGTAATCTTTCTGGGAAATCATATTACCGCAGATGGGGTGGACACAGAAAATAACAATGGCCATTGATAACTGACCGCAGCCAAAATCAGCCGAAGACGTTCGTAGCTTTCTGGGGATTGCTTCTTATTACAGAAGCTATGTTCGTGATTTTGCATCATTGGCGGCACCTCTGCACTGACATACAAAGGACGGTAATTCATATGGACCATAGAGTGTGTGCAGGCCTTCAATGCTTTATAGACACGTTTGACCTCCCCACCGATATTAGCCTTTCCAGATACTTCCGTAGATGGGAGTTGGTTTATACTTGACATGGATGTTAGTTCATCGGCTATCGGTGCAGTTCTACCACAAATAGTACGAGATGGACAGGAGAGGGTCATCGAGTTCACTAGCCGACGACTAAATAGGAGTAAATTAAGATATTCCGCAGCATGCCAAGAGATGTTGACAATGGTAAAATTTTTACAACACATTCATCATTATATACTGGGTTGACCATCACGTACGCGCACGGACCACCGTGCACTCCAGTGGCTTCCTTCGTTCCACAAACCAGAGGGACAAGTAGCACGCTGGCAAGAACGGTTACAAGAGTCCGATTTTATATGCGAATATTATCCGGGAACCTGACATACAAATACTGACGCTCTATTCCGCATACCTCATTCTCCAGATACCATCAGTGCTGTCCTTAGAACAGCCCCGAGGACAGGTTGGCCTTCTCTTCAAGCAGCAGGTCCTAACCTGCATCTTTCCAAAGAGAACTACATGGAAATAATAAGCCATCAATGAAAGAGTTAAAAGATCAGTCTGTAACAAATGGAGTAACCTGAAGTTGTATGAGGACAGGCTATTCCTAATCAATGAGTCGAAACAACCCATGCTAATAGTTTCGAGTTTAGAGTATTAAAGAGCAGGTGCATCGTGAACTCGGTCAAGCAAGAGAACGAAGGACTGAACATGCTGTTCACCGGTGGTTTTGGTAGCCGTTCAAACATGAAGATGTAACCGGCTTTTGCAAGAATCGTAACACGTGTTGCTGTATAAAATGGTCTTAACAGACGCCCCGTTCAACGTTTATCCTGATGACGACAGAAGGACCGCACAAGTGAGTGCGTATTGATATCATGGGGCCACTGATAAAGACGAAAAACGGAAATGTTACGTATTAGTCATAGCAGTTTATTTTACTAAATGGTGTGAAACAGTACCCATTCTATATCTAGATGCCCTCGCGGTTGATCATTCGGTTTTCTGTTACGATGCTCCATTCTCGCTTCATTCCGACCAAGGTCCAGTCCTTGAAAGCCACCTCATCACTGAAGTATGCAGGCTATTAAAAATTAAGAAGACACACACTACTGCATATCGACCAGAAGGTAATGGT
The DNA here is from genome assembly GCA_034768735.1 of Schistosoma mekongi. NCBI lineage: Eukaryota > Metazoa > Platyhelminthes > Trematoda > Strigeidida > Schistosomatidae > Schistosoma > Schistosoma mekongi. The sequence goes on along the minus strand of CM068306.1, from coordinate 6,139,392 downwards.
TTTGTAGAAAGGACAAACACAAATATTAAAGCCCTTTTACAATCGTTTATCAGCAAGTCGTTGTCTGATTTATGGGATGGTACACTACCTCAATGTCTTCTAGCTTATTACACATCTGTACATGTGTCAACCGGTTTTGCACCTGCTATTCTACTTTTCGGTTACGAATTGTGCCTACCGGTGAAGATACAAAAATCTTTGTTGCCCTGCGAAGCTCAAGAAAACTTACTGTAGATACGTAGTCTTCGTAACCGTCTGGTGGATGCATACCGCATGGTCAACACCAACCTGCGGAAGGCCAGTAGATACCATATATATATATATATATATATATATATATATATGTATATGTATATGAACGTCAGGCGAGAGGACCGGTGTATGAAGTAGGGGATCGCGTTCTGCTACATAGCCGTATGACACCATTAGGAACTTGTAGTGAATTCCACCGATCTTGGAAAAGCCCCAACAAAATTGTACACATCCGCTCCCACGTATGTTTGTTTTACGTAATCTGTAGCGAGCCCAGGATGACGTGGTAACAGTGCATTACAACCAGCCAAAACCGGAGCGGGTGATAATTCTTTATGATGCCCGACTCGCCGATCCCCCACCTGCCACTCGCTACAACGAAGTACCATCAGAAGGAGAGGTAGTATACCCATGGCCGAGGCTAGACACTGAGGACAATGCCTCACCAAGAGAGGGGGGTAGCGTAAGAGCGTTGAACTTACTATGTGTGATGTTATTAACGTGAATCTGTTCTCTTTTAATTACAGAGAGACCAAAGACAAATGTGGTGAATGAAAAAAAGCGAGCCCTGTGTAAAATGAACTTGCAAGATGACGTATGCGATTATTTTGTAAATAAGCTCTCCTTTCGTACTAGAACAAAAACGCGTAGTTGTCGTCCAGTATTCTCCCTTTTCGTGCAGTTCCTGCTTAACGTTGTGTGCTGTGGTCTTTTAATCTTCGCTGTCTGTCAATAATTACCAATAACAAGTGTTACAAACCAACTTGATACAATAATCACGATACAATAACATTTAGAGAAACTAATCAGATAACATTTTAAGGGCTGTAACAGACTAGTGGTGAACTCGGTAAAAGACTGACATCCCGAGAACCTAAAGAAGATTGATTATCTTTGAGAACTGTGTTTTAGAACATTATTTCAATTATTATAACTGCAGATAATATAAACATTTTATTTCTATGAATGTTACGTTCCCCTTACTTGATCCTCTCATTTAGTGTATTTCCTCTTAGTATATTGTTGATTACTGTGAACTACAGTTACTTAGTTGTGTACAAGTTGTCCCTATTCACTGCCACTCTTTCCTTTGTCCTGTATCAATGTTAGGTTCTTGATTGGTTTACTGTGTGGTCTGATTTTGTGTACATATAATGGCATGATTGAAATACAAAACGTTTCCGTTTCTGACTCATATTCTGATTCTGCTTTTGTCTAGTTGGTCCTTCTATCTTTGGCTTGGGAGTGAGTGGGCATTGGTCAGACGCACATTTATCGACTAGGCACACCTCAATGGCATTCGCTACAACCAACCAAATTTTCTTTGCGTCATAACAGAGACTGGGCGTGAATATCATGCTGACAGTAGTAGTTATATGTACCGAAGCAGTCATTTACAGGGATGTTAAACTAACTGATAAATTTAGACTATGATGATATTGCTGACTGCAAGGAAAATAATAAAATTAGTAGACAATTAGTCAGACAATCAGACCACACACATCAGGATTAATAACAAATCCTAAACGATTCATAAGCACCACACTTAAATCTTTTCTTCTCACTTTCAAAAGAAGCACACTAAACACTGTACTCTGAATAACTTAGAACACTTCTTCTGTCAAGACCCAGAGCTCTTTGAACAAATGCGTATCCAATCCTGATTGAAATTTCACCGTTTGAATGTGCTTCGTGGAGCTAAGGTTAGGGTTGCTTTCCCCGCGTTCTATGTATTTCGTGTTTTCCTGTTTTCATGGGTGTCTTTAATTATTTGTCTGTCATTGATGAGGAACATGTAATTTTTTCAGATTCCACTATAATACCGTCTAGTGGCGATTCTTGATATGCCAACTTTTGACGCTACTTTCTGGTTGCGTAATGCAAAAATGCATACCACCATGTGCAGAAAATTCCAGACGTCGTCATCTTTTTGAGTTTGTCAGTGGATTTGTCATCCTATATCTTGCTTACGGACAGTAATTGCTTATACTTGACTTCATTTTTTTCAGCTTAGTCTTACATATGTTTGCTCAAGCCATACCAGCATACATTATGATGGTTTTTCTTCCACTGTCAGTTGCTCAGTATGGAATTTTAGTTTTTTCAATGATATATTTATCTGCAGTACACATACACAGGTTTATGTACAACCCTCTACTCGATATTACTGCGTATGTTTTATTAAATAAGAGTCACCATTTTCAGACCTTTGATGGTGCAGACACAGAAGTTGTCGTCTTTGGCCTTCAATATTAATGATGGAGTAAAATTGGCAAAAGAAGGAACAGTTGACCGTGAGTATCACAAGCTTAATGCGGTTGAGTGAGTTTCCATCATGTTTATCTTAATGTTGGTTATAACTTAACCGTTCGTCCTGCATTATTCTCTAGGAAATAGCCTAGTAAGGATTGTTAATCATCCAGTTTATTGGTCTTTGGATATGTTGTGAGTTTGTTTATCTGCTAGGATCAGTAGCATGATGAAGTCAATAGAGACTCATCACCCCAGGGAGCTTAAGGTCTTATAATTCATTATAATGTCGCATTTACTTCATGGGATGTAAGTTCATTAATAAGAGGTGTTTCTCATCTAATTTAAACCTGAGTCTAATAACTGGTTCCTTTGTTTCTGAATGCATTCTAAGGTACCACTTTTTTTAAGCGAGAGTAACTGCTATATCTATGCTCGCAGTAAAGACTAATAAAACCTTGAAAATTACAAGGCAATTTCTTATATCAAACTGGTCGAATATAAGATAATAGTGCACAACTCCCTCTGGAGGCTTTTTTGTCATAGTATATGACTTATAATCATAGACGACGAGGATGCCTAAGTCTTCTGCTAGTGACTTTCCCAGAAGAAAATCACAGAATAGATAATCTCCCTCATGTCACTGATAAACGACTTTAGGCCTTGTCGAGTCGAAAGTTAGTCCATTTTATATGCCGAACCTCCAAGTCGAGTCAGATCATCTTGTAACGAAGGCAAATTGAGCAACAAGAAATTGTCTTATCCTATTGAATCTGTTTTCAGGGATCCTTAATGCCATACAGTCGCGTATATATATATATATATATATATATATTCACATGTATATAGTGTTAAATCGCCTACAGTGTTCGGACGTAACATTAAGGAAAATGAATAAACCTGAAACCATTATTGTTCTTACTTAGTTATTTGATAGGTAGAGGACCTTTTATGATCACACTGTGTTACATAAGTCTGAGTTCCATAATATATTAAGATAAGTGTAGAACTAGATGTAGTAATAGTTGTAAAGTCGGGCTACCTAGTTAAATAAGTTTGATAGTAAACCTTGCTCTATTAAAGCGTGAGTATAAGAATAAACCCGTTCTTATCAGGTAGAGATCGGTAGGTCATGTAGAAAATTCCTGGAACTAAGGAATGTCAACTAAACGATAATTAAATCAGTAAAATACCGATGAGTCTTCTGGTCAAGTATATCTAATGGACCATAGTAGTGATCATTATTCCTTATTTACTTCATATAGAGCTGGTCTCATGTTCATCATGTCATTTAATGTTTATCAGTTTCAAAGCATAAAATTTGGTGCACATTGGTACCAAAAAAGTACTCTCCACGAAATCAAGAAAAATCATATTCTTCCTAAATATAAATCTTTTTTGTACATGGGTAAGGTACTTCGACGCCCAACTCTTGAAGAGCAAACTCGAGAAAACCAAAGTGGTTTCAGACCTGGACGTGGTTGTGTAGACTAGATATTCACTTCGGCAGGTTCCGGAACATGGGCACATTTAGACGTCCAACAATAGTTGTGTTTTTTTTTTTACCTTAAGGCGGCGTTTGACTCTATCGATCATGAGGTAATATGGCAATGTTTGTCACTGGAAGACGTATCAGAGAATTGCATTAGTATTATACAAGCTCTCTACTCGAACTCTACAAGTCTAGTCACAGCTTATGGCGACCTGTTGTCGGAATTGATTACCTTAATTAGTGTTCGTCAAAGATGTCCGCTGTCCCTAATTTTATTTAATTTTATTATCAACATGCTTTTAGAGTTAATATTTTCATAGTCTGACTTTTCCAGGGTTGACCTCCTTCCGGAGGATAAACTTGTTGACTTAGAATATGCAGACTACATAGTTCTATTGGGTGAAGATGCTGATAAAATGCAGAATCTTTTGGCTACCTTAAACATGAGTGTAAGGATGTTTGGGATGCGATTTCCCCCATCCAAATGCAAAATGTTGCTTCATGATTGGCTTGCTTCGGCACGGGAATTTGTAATAGGGAGTGAAGTAGTTGGTCGGATATGTTTACCACTTCACTTATCTTGGAAGTCTCATCGGTCATGATGATCTGGTGTCTGTTAAAATCTTGACTCGAATACAGAATGGTCGATTGGCTTTTGCCAATTTGTTTCACTTGTGGCGTAGACGTGATATCCGTCTTCCATTCTAAGGATGCGTTTACTACACAGCAGTTCGATCAGTTCCTCTTTATGGTTGTAAAACATGGTCATTAAGGATCAGTAAGTCAGTCAGGTACAACGTAGAACTTGGTACATGTGTACATAAGTTCAAGTTGCCATACCCAAATTAGCAGATAGAGATTAAATTGTTGAATCAAATCCCAGAGAAGACGAGGTAGTAACAGAGTTGGTATTGATGAGAGGGACTAGAGATCGGAGATAAGATTTAAGAAAATATAATTCAGTAAAATGAAAATTACGATTAATCCTGAAACTTAGAATTTGCAGGAAGACAAGGAGTGGACGCACCTGCACCATTGCCAACGATTTAGAACTATATCACCCAAAGTCTCTTACCACTGGTTACGATTACTATGTGGACCCCAACCAGGTAGTCTGTACCTATATTAACATGGCTCAGCCAAATTGTCAATGATTTCATGGACTGGTGCCATGTTTGGTATGGCTGCCCCTAGCTTTCTTCCAGCCTACTCCCACACCAAACAGCATTGCTCGTCGAGGTAGGCGGTGACCAGGCATACGTAACAACACATGTCCTAACCACCTTAGCTGATGAATATTCAATACTTCATCAATCGACTTACCATATTTACCTAATACTCTATTCCTAACCCACGTATTGCTTACTCGGTACAGACTAGGTACAGACTACCTGGTTGGGGTCCACATAGTAATCGTAACCAATGGTAAGAGACTTTGGGTGATATAGTTCTAAATCGTTGGCAATGGTGCAGGTGCGTCCACTCCTTGTCTTCCTGCAAATTCTAAGTTTCAGGATTAATCGTAATTTTCATTTTACTGAATTATATTTTCTTAAATCTTATCTCCGATCTCTAGTCCCTCTCATCAATACCAACTCTGTTACTACCTCGTCTTCTCTGGGATTTGATTCGACAATTTAATCTCTATTTTCTAGTCGGGGCACGGTAACTTAAAGTTATATACGCATGTACCAAGTTCTACGGTGTAACTGACTGAGGATACTACCGGGATGCTTTTACGGGACCATTTCCCTAGCCTTTAATCTACTACTCTAGCCTTCAAGGCATTGGAGCGACCTCAAGGGATAAAGTTATATATTGAGTGGTGACAAAAGTAGGTTTATACACTCTTGTTCCTTCAGAATCGTAGGGTTCATGTGGACCGCCGATTTGAAATCAAATATTCTAACTCTCCCAGGTGAACCCTCCGTATCCACGATCCCCATTTAAGCCCTAGGAGCTTACTTTTGTGGACAACGTCCTCTGTGCGTGAACACATGTAGAGGTCCTGATCCCGTGGGCTTGTATGGGAATTTCGCGAGTGTATATTTTCTTTCCTCTAAATACAAACTATTGCTTCGTGACTGGTCCTTGTCAGCACCTGAGCTAAAGATAGAGAGTAAAGTAGTTGAGTACGTCGACCACTTCACTTATCTTGGAAGTCTGATTAGCCCAGATGGGTTGGTCTCTGATGAAATCTCAGTACGAATTCAAGAAGCACATTTGATCTTCGCCGACTTACATCAAGTATGATGTAGGCGAGATATTCGTCTCAACGAAAGGAAGAGTGTACTGCACAACAGTTCGCTCTGTCCTACTCTATGGATGTTAGACGTGGCCACTAAGAGTAGACGACACTCGTAGGTTATTGGTATTTGACCACCGATGTTTTTGAAACATCTCTCGCGTTAGCTGATATCACCGAGTAAACAATAATGAGGCTAGATGCTGGGCATTAAGGAAGGGTGATAAATCAGTTGATGAGGTTATGAATCTTCATCGACTGTGGTGGTTGAGATATGTGATATGTATGCCTAATCACCGTCGATGCGTGATGATGACTGATATGGAAGAGAGTTGGGGGCGGCCAAACCAAAGCATGGCATCAGTCCATGAAGCCACTGACCGCTAGTTTCAGTCGTGTCGGTAGATGCAGACTACCTGGTTGGGTTCCTCGCGAATACCGTAACTAGTGGTTGGAAACGTTGAGTGACTTGGCTCATAATCGGTCACAGTGGCGCAGTTATATCCACTAATTGTCCTCCATTAAGTCGTGAGCTTAGAATTATTTCATAACTTTCCACGCTCCCTTTCTCTCTGATCCATATTCTATGTGTTCACTCTTCTTTGTTTTTATTATTATTGTGATTGAAGTAACTTCTACTATGTGATGTTAATCTTGCTGTGCGTTAGAGGTATTTTAACTTGAACCGATGCACACATGTGCCAGGTTCTATGTTGATCATAAATGCATGCATACACATGCCACTGTCAGCCGTACTGGAGGATTTTGAAAGTAAGGTGCCATGCATACAGCATATGTTTTATAAATATCTCGATAGTTTCGTAAATGTCCTACTGAGATGTGGCTCGTTATCTTCGAGTATGGAGCTGTAGATTAGGATAAATGTATTAAATTGGTTTCGATACGATATGGCTATAGAACAGAATTGCTCTATGAAAAACATATGCTCTTAGCCTTATATCACTTGAATGAGTGTTGTGAACGCATTTTCCGCACAATTGTAAGTAGTATATATATATATATATCACCCTTAATGAGTCTTTGCAGTATATTCGAAAAAACTAATTTAAAGTTTTATGATCCGTATTAGGCGTCATCATAGTGTTTAATGCTTCACGGTTGCTTCAAGCAAAATCCCGTTGGTGTTGTAGTATTCCAATTTATTTCGTTACTTGGTTTCCATAAGCCGTTTTGTTTGTTAATTCTACTATTATCAAATGTGTAGCTCAATACATTAATTTCATATTTAGGTCACATTTAGGCTACATTCCTAACAATGTAATCATGACTTGTGGTGGAAGTAATTATTTAATCACCTGGAATCAGTATTTTGATTATATTTTGTATTTTCTTGTTTTTCTGAGACGTCGACCTCGCCTCTTGCAACTTGGTGGATACCTGTTTTCATTCCATAACGTAATGATTGGCCCCTTCAACTTTTTTGCTGATTATGTGAGATTTATTCACGGTGAGGAATCGAACCGTTTCCTCGATCCCATTGATAAAAAGCAATTTGTAAGTTCTATGAAACTCATTAGGTTCACTTATTATCCAAGATGAAATTGATATAATTTATAAGTTAAAATATAGTACTCACCAGATGTATATTCTTATGTCGGTCTCACTTGGAGTATTTACACTATCTGTAGATAGTTTTCTCATGCTAGATGAAATGTGTTTACCATTAACCACTAGTGTCAGTACATCCCCGTTTATGTCCATTGTAATGTTCTCATACTATTGCAAGTTATGTAAAGAAAACTCCTCGACATTTTACTTAGCAGTGACGTTGGAAAATAACTTCACGTAGTATAGGTAGTTGATAATCTTAAGGAACACAACCGTGGAGGTAGTGTTATACTACTTATTTCGGTTGAAGCCTACAAGTATGAAATTAAAAACTGTTCGGAATATGTGTGCAAATACAAAGTTTAGTTGTAGCTGGAGCAATAGATGTCTTTTATCACTGAGTTTATGTGATTTTTATTCGAAAAATAACTTGTTCGTCTTTATTCGTTGTTTTTATTGCATCACATAGGCCTCATTTACTGGTGGGAGGCTCATATTTGATAAATACCAACTTTTATGTAGTATCATTCTGAAAATAGATTACAAGAAGCTGGATGAAGTATAGTTTATATAACGAATGAAAAACAGTAGTCTAAAAGTGACTTATATGTGTATACTGGAAGGATTTTATTCCATAAGACTATCACAGGTTATTAATGACGGTGTAGTGTTTAATGGGGCCATATTGTTGGGATAAATCAACATTTTTTTGGAGAATATTCACACCAAGAGTTTAAAGCCTCAATATCTTTTGCTCTAATTACATATCCGAACCAATATTTACACAACTAATCAGTACAAAACCTACCTCAATGTTTTCGCGAGTGTACAAGTGAGTAACCTCTATAAGGTAGTAAATTCCACTAGCTTCGGTGGTATGCCTTCTTGGGGTCTGAAAAAGAACCTGGATTAGTGTCATAGGTCTTGCTAACCGGCGAGCACGATTACTAAACCCAATGGACAACTGCCTACGGTCGATATCCTACGACCTTCATATGAGTAGTTAACTTTGTATTTCTCAACCCAGAAATTTGCAGTTGAAAGGTGTGCTATTTTTCAGAGAAATCATTACTAACTCCTCATTCCAAATTTTAAGAACTTACCATTTATGGCGATTTTGATCATCCATAGAAACATCTTACTACTGCCATACACCAGTACAGACAGCAGTATACACTTGTCCTTGTTCTTTAAATTAATTGCTTACGATTCAACTATCCTGCTTGACATGTTGAAATCATGAGGATATAGTATTTCAATCAATAATACTAGGGTAGTTTGTCATTGTAGTTAAGGTTAACTAATATCAAATTAAGTTATAGTCTGATGTTGAATACCTAGACCACTAATTAATTTGCTCACGTACTAAGTTCATATTTGTGTACCTAACTTTAAACTACACACTTTAGTTTATAGGCTAGCTATATTGTTTGGCTGTGCAAACTAAAATAGGTTGAGGGGTTTTTGTAACTGTGACTTACCAGTTAAAAGCTAAATACTTTAATCACTAGGCAGACACTTCATAATCAATTATTGTTTCTACAAATAAGCACTTAGAAAAAACAAGCTGCATAGAAGTGTCAGTATATTTGTCTTGTCTACCTAAAATGAAAGAATAAACATTATTAAATAGGTCAACTTACATAAATTATGGTACACATTAAAATTGTAAATCGTTTACCGTGTTTAGATTCTGCGCAATCTGTAAACCACCTAATATATTCCCTTAAGTTTTCTAAATATTTCAAATGTATTTCAAGTTAAACTTACAAAGTATTAAGTATCATTACATAATTCATTGTACTGTTGAATTTGTGACATTGGTTACTTATTTCTAATTTTAGGAGGATAATAAGGAGGCGATACGTTCTGCTAAAGTAAGTACATGTAAAACAAAATACAGATTCATTTACTAATATATTTCATTATGATCAAATCATCATGTTAGAAGGAATGTAAGTAGTTATGTGACAAAAATTAATGATAAAATAATGTCGTTTATCAGCATTTATCTTTATTTACAATCCTATTGACGTCTGTATATCCAATATCTTAAAATATATAGGCTTAATATGTATTTCTAGTTACAGTAGTTGTTTGATTATATCCATCTAAATGTATTAAGCTGATTTGTTACTATTATTATTATTAGTCGTCTACTGTCTTTAAGAACCTCAGTCATTCAATCATGTACAACGTAAAACTTGGTATACATGTATATGGATCGGTCTAAAATGCGACACCTTATAAATACATCAAGATGAACACTACATTGTTAAGTTGTAGTGAAATAAAAAGAATGAACCTAGAGAATATGACTCTAGAGAAAGAATTAATTCGTAGAATGAAGGGGATTAGTAAATAATAGTGCTTAAGGTTTAAGAGGACACAAGGAGTTAATGCACCTCATATGCTAGCTAAAGGCTCCCACCATTGGTTACGTTAATCCCTAAGACTCCAACGAGGTAGTCAGCATTTACCAACAATCCATATTACTTGCTAAATAGTATATCAGTTACCACTATACAATCAGCTATCTTCGTGCGTCATTCCTTCTAACCAGTGACTGTTTGAGTATTTCAGTGATTATATTAGTTAACCAATCATAAGTTAATAGGACCTGTCATATATATGGATCAATCCAAAGTGCCACATCACATAATGACGGAATAAAATTGTCAAGATGAATACCAAAGAATTATTAGCATCGAGATTGTAGTTAAAAATATAACGATCTTATGAAATTAAAATCACAAAATAATTCAGAACCCAAAGATTATCGAGGATGTAACTGATCATCAACCATGCCACCTGGTTGGGGTCCGCGTGATGATCGTTACATATGGTTAGAGACTTTGGGTGATATGGCTCAGAATCGTTGGCAATAACGCAGTAGCATCCACTCCTTTTCTTCCTCCAAATTATAAGTTTCTGAACTTATCATAATTTATTTTTACTGAATCATATTTTCTTAAATGTTATCTCCGATTTGTATTCCTCTCCGTTAATACTAACTCTGTATGCATATACCAAGTTCTACTTTGTAACTGACTGACTGACATATCACCTAACATTTTCAACCATTAATCACGATAATCTGACCTACCCTAACTTACCAGTATATCCCAGGCCAGCAGATAGTGACTTCTCAAACTGATGTCGTGTTTTAGTTTGGCCGTTTGTGTTGCTCTTCCATACTACCCCTACTCAAGCCAACAATATTGAGTTGGGTGTCGATTGACTATGCCTAATATGTATCCAAACCAGCTCTTTTGATGCATAATCTTATTAACTAATTTACCAGCAACAGTTGAGTCTCTGATTTTGACACTAGGACGAATATTAGATCATCCTTTTGTTACATTTTTATGTTCAATGCTCCATAACTATCTTTATCAACTGACTCCTTAATTACATCCTAAACTATTGTAACTGATATGTTATGCAACGTTTCTATACTTATTTGTACTACTTTATTCATTTTATAATTAATACCTTTGAATATGAATCACTTTTTCTACATCATCATTATTTACTTTTGTTAGTGGGATATAGGCTGGATTAAACCCATGTTCCGTGCATGATCGTGATGGTTTACGCTGATTGGTTATATCTAAACCAATCAGCTCTAGCGGATTATTGGAGATGACTCTAAAAGAATCTTATGTAAATACTATAAATATACTAACGTTTCTCTAACTGTGAATTCCTGCTTCTATCCACCCTTGTTATTTGGAATACAATTTTGTTCCTGTTCAAACGTGTTCTGATATGGGGTCTTGTTGAGTGTTCAGTGTCTATGACTGCTAAACAATATGAGTAGCTGAGTCGTTATAAGTAAGAAGTTATAACAGTGGCGACATTCAAAATGCCGATATCAGATGACCAGCTCAATCGAATACTACAATAACAGCAAGCACAACTTGATGCACAAAGGCGGTTGTTAAAGACTGACGCAACTGCTGGACATCCACCGCTCGAGTTCACACGCTTTTTCAAGTACTTCTTGTGTAACAGTTGCCAGCAGCATACCAAAATTATATTATGACCCCGAAAGTGAAAATACGTTTCTTATGTGGTTCAAGTGTTGGGAAGATACATTTAGAATAGAATTCCGCAAACAAGATGGCGCATGGAAGACTCGTTTGTTGGTCCGTAAGCTGGGGAGTAATGGACATGCACGCTATGCAAATCATATGTTGCCAAAGTTACGTCGGGAGCTCAGTTTTGAGAAGACGGTAGCTCAATTATCAGAGATATTCGGTGAATCATCCTCAGTGTTTAGTATTCGTTATCAGTGTCTTAATTTTATGAAGCGCGGAGCCGATGAATATGGTGTTCTAGCAGACATCGTCAACAGAGAGTGCGGACAGTTCAAGCTACGCTCATTGACAGAAGACCAATTTATAAATGCCTTATATTTATCAAAGCCATACAGTCACCTACAATCATCAAGCTCCAAACATCACACTCAGAACATCCATAGATGAGTGTATGTGGCTACAAAACATCAGATACAACAATCAGTTAATTGAACAGGTATATCCTAATTTAACCTGCAGTAGTGTCAACGCTATTACTAAGTTAAAAGCTCAAAAACCGAGAACAAGCGGTAGCAAACCAACGATTGCATGTTAGCTATGTGGTGATTAGCATTATGTACGATTCTGCCCATTCATGAAGCATAAATGTCAGATGTGCAATTGTGGGCATAACGAGGATCATTGTCCACCGAATCGTACGTCGCAGCCCAAGAAGAAGCATAAACGTCCTCAACAAGGTGAAGTCAGCCGAATCTCAATCACTTTCTCTGGTAGCAGCCTTCCAAACAGACTAAGACACTCAGGGAAAATATGTTACTATCTAGATTAATGGCATATCAGCTCGTCTTCAAATCGACACAGCATCCGATATCACTCTAGTATCTGGAGAAACATATAACCTGCTTGGGAAACCGCTTATAAAGCCATCTAAGAAAACTACTAAAAACTCATCAAGAGGAGCTCTGAAACTGGTTAATGAATTAGTGTGAATTTTCCTTCAGTGGAAATAGCTGTAAGGTATCAAGACCGCACCTGCCATCTTTCAGCAAATAGTGAATACGATGCTGACAGGTATACCTGGTACAGCAGCTTATCTAGATGATATCATAGTTGTGGGTTTCACTGTAATCGACTACATCAAGTTCTTAACCGAGTGTTGAAGTGCGGTTTCCAACTACGTGAAGAAAAGTGTATCTTCATGCATTCGATCAAATACCTTGGTTTCATTCTAGACAAGAACGGTCGCTAACCAGATCCTGGCAATGTAGAAGCTATTCAGAAATTGCTTGTACCAACTGATGTACCTCCATTAAGATCCTTTTTGGGATTAGTTAGTCATAACAGCACATTTTTACCTGAAATGAATCGAGTGAGAGGTCCTCTGAATAAATTGCTGTCGAAAGATAAACCTTGGCAGTGGTCAGCAGAGTGTCAAGCATCGTTCGACAAAGTCAAGTCTATGCTCAGCTTGAAGCTTCTGTTAACACACTTCGATCCAAGCTTGGGAATTGTTGTTGCATCTGGTGCCTCTAGTCATGGAGTTGGAGCAGTGATATCCCACGTGTTTCCAGACAAATCGGAAAAGATAATTGCTGATGCTTCTAGATCACTCACCTCATCCGAGCGAAACTACATTTAAGTTGAAAAGGAATCCTTTGCACTGGGCAGCAATGCTTCTGAGCTATGACTTCAACATCAAGTATCAGTCAAGAATTACTATCGGTCAAGCCGATGCCCTCTCACGACTAATTGGAGTTCAATACCCTGGACTGGAAGACATGATCATTGACTCCATACCAGTTGACCCAGAAATACGGAATGTAGTAGCAGAAGTGGTTCGAAACACTCCAGTGTCGTCAGATGAAGTAAGAGAAGAGACTCTTTGAGACCTAATCCTACAAGAAGTTAGAAAGTTCCACCTAGAAGCGTGGCCCTCGGAAATCAGCTCTACAGAACTTCAACAGTTTTGCCAGCGCAGACTGTCTCTCCCAATCATCGACGATTGCCTTCTGTTCGCATTATGTGTCATAATCCCAAATAAGCTGCAACCAACAGTGGTCGAATAGCTTCGAGCAGGACATCTGGGAGTAAATCTCATGAATGCTCTAGCACGAAGTTATGTACACTGGCCGCAATTAAACACCGAACTTGAGCAGCTATCCTATTCGTATGCTAAATGTTCACTAGCAACAAAAGCACCGCGGAAAGCAGAGCTGCAATTATGAACAATACCATAGTCACCGCGTCAGCGTATACACTTGAACTTCGCTGGTCCATTTCATGGGTAAATTTACCCTGTGGTAGTTGTTGCATACAGCAAGTGGCCGGAAATTTTCCTCATGGAATATCCAACTGCAAACTGCACAATCAGAAACCTACGTCAATTATCCAGTCGTTTCGGAGTTACAGAACAAATAGTCAGCGACAACGGAACACAGTTTACGTCTTCTATCTTCTCAGAATTTTGCCGGCGGAACGGAATCAATCATGTCCGAAAACTTCCATTCCATCCTCGATCAAATGGCCAAATAGAACGCTTTATTGGCACATTTAAAGATGCTCAGAAAAAATCAAGAGGGGAAGAGACCACCAAAGAGATCTTAGAGAGGTTTTTGCTTATCTACCATTTTACACCGAACCTTCGGACAACTAACGGGGTCTTCTTAGTGGAAGCGTTACTTGGCAGAAAAATATGGACACATTATGATAGCATCCGTCCGACGTAACAATGGAGAAACAGTTCAGTCGTCGTTCGGCACAAAGATGATAGTTGATTGTTGGTCAAAAAGTATTTGCTATAGACTATCGATGAAAACATCCTACATGTATAGCTGATCGGATCGTGCAAAAGAAAGGAAATGTGGTTTACAAGGTTTCTGTTAGATCAGGACCGTCTCTGTGCAAACGATGGATGATACCACTTCTTTATTACCTAGAAGGTGGATAAATCGGAAGCACAAACCAATACAACGGTTGCAGGTGAATCCTAATACCAGATCATACGAATCTACTCAAGGTGGAGGTGTTAGTGGGATATAGACTGAATTATAGCATGTTCCGTGCATGATCGTGATGGCGCACACTGATTGGTTATATCTAGACCAATCAGCTCTAGCGGATTATTGGAGAAGACTCTAAAAGAATCTTATGTAAATACTATAAATATACTAACGTTTCTCTAACTGTGAATTCCTGCTTCTATCCACCCTTGTTATTTGGAATACAATTTTGTTCCTGTTCAAACGTGTTCTGATATGGGGTCTTGTTGAGTGTTCAGTGTCTATGACTGCTAAACAATATGAGTAGCTGAGTCGTTATAAGTAAGAAGTTATAACAGTGGCGACATTCAAAATGCCGATATCAGATGACCAGCTCAATCGAATACTACAATAACAGCAAGCACAACTTGATGCACAAAGGCGGTTGTTAAAGACTGACGCAACTGCTGGACATCCACCGCTCGAGTTCACACGCTTTTTCAAGTACTTCTTGTGTAACAGTTGCCAGCAGCATACCAAAATTATATTATGACCCCGAAAGTGAAAATACGTTTCTTATGTGGTTCAAGTGTTGGGAAGATACATTTAGAATAGAATTCCGCAAACAAGATGGCGCATGGAAGACTCGTTTGTTGGTCCGTAAGCTGGGGAGTAATGGACATGCACGCTATGCAAATCATATGTTGCCAAAGTTACGTCGGGAGCTCAGTTTTGAGAAGACGGTAGCTCAATTATCAGAGATATTCGGTGAATCATCCTCAGTGTTTAGTATTCGTTATCAGTGTCTTAATTTTATGAAGCGCGGAGCCGATGAATATGGTGTTCTAGCAGACATCGTCAACAGAGAGTGCGGACAGTTCAAGCTACGCTCATTGACAGAAGACCAATTTATAAATGCCTTATATTTATCAAAGCCATACAGTCACCTACAATCATCAAGCTCCAAACATCACACTCAGAACATCCATAGATGAGTGTATGTGGCTACAAAACATCAGATACAACAATCAGTTAATTGAACAGGTATATCCTAATTTAACCTGCAGTAGTGTCAACGCTATTACTAAGTTAAAAGCTCAAAAACCGAGAACAAGCGGTAGCAAACCAACGATTGCATGTTAGCTATGTGGTGATTAGCATTATGTACGATTCTGCCCATTCATGAAGCATAAATGTCAGATGTGCAATTGTGGGCATAACGAGGATCATTGTCCACCGAATCGTACGTCGCAGCCCAAGAAGAAGCATAAACGTCCTCAACAAGGTGAAGTCAGCCGAATCTCAATCACTTTCTCTGGTAGCAGCCTTCCAAACAGACTAAGACACTCAGGGAAAATATGTTACTATCTAGATTAATGGCATATCAGCTCGTCTTCAAATCGACACAGCATCCGATATCACTCTAGTATCTGGAGAAACATATAACCTGCTTGGGAAACCGCTTATAAAGCCATCTAAGAAAACTACTAAAAACTCATCAAGAGGAGCTCTGAAACTGGTTAATGAATTAGTGTGAATTTTCCTTCAGTGGAAATAGCTGTAAGGTATCAAGACCGCACCTGCCATCTTTCAGCAAATAGTGAATACGATGCTGACAGGTATACCTGGTACAGCAGCTTATCTAGATGATATCATAGTTGTGGGTTTCACTGTAATCGACTACATCAAGTTCTTAACCGAGTGTTGAAGTGCGGTTTCCAACTACGTGAAGAAAAGTGTATCTTCATGCATTCGATCAAATACCTTGGTTTCATTCTAGACAAGAACGGTCGCTAACCAGATCCTGGCAATGTAGAAGCTATTCAGAAATTGCTTGTACCAACTGATGTACCTCCATTAAGATCCTTTTTGGGATTAGTTAGTCATAACAGCACATTTTTACCTGAAATGAATCGAGTGAGAGGTCCTCTGAATAAATTGCTGTCGAAAGATAAACCTTGGCAGTGGTCAGCAGAGTGTCAAGCATCGTTCGACAAAGTCAAGTCTATGCTCAGCTTGAAGCTTCTGTTAACACACTTCGATCCAAGCTTGGGAATTGTTGTTGCATCTGGTGCCTCTAGTCATGGAGTTGGAGCAGTGATATCCCACGTGTTTCCAGACAAATCGGAAAAGATAATTGCTGATGCTTCTAGATCACTCACCTCATCCGAGCGAAACTACATTTAAGTTGAAAAGGAATCCTTTGCACTGGGCAGCAATGCTTCTGAGCTATGACTTCAACATCAAGTATCAGTCAAGAATTACTATCGGTCAAGCCGATGCCCTCTCACGACTAATTGGAGTTCAATACCCTGGACTGGAAGACATGATCATTGACTCCATACCAGTTGACCCAGAAATACGGAATGTAGTAGCAGAAGTGGTTCGAAACACTCCAGTGTCGTCAGATGAAGTAAGAGAAGAGACTCTTTGAGACCTAATCCTACAAGAAGTTAGAAAGTTCCACCTAGAAGCGTGGCCCTCGGAAATCAGCTCTACAGAACTTCAACAGTTTTGCCAGCGCAGACTGTCTCTCCCAATCATCGACGATTGCCTTCTGTTCGCATTATGTGTCATAATCCCAAATAAGCTGCAACCAACAGTGGTCGAATAGCTTCGAGCAGGACATCTGGGAGTAAATCTCATGAATGCTCTAGCACGAAGTTATGTACACTGGCCGCAATTAAACACCGAACTTGAGCAGCTATCCTATTCGTATGCTAAATGTTCACTAGCAACAAAAGCACCGCGGAAAGCAGAGCTGCAATTATGAACAATACCATAGTCACCGCGTCAGCGTATACACTTGAACTTCGCTGGTCCATTTCATGGGTAAATTTACCCTGTGGTAGTTGTTGCATACAGCAAGTGGCCGGAAATTTTCCTCATGGAATATCCAACTGCAAACTGCACAATCAGAAACCTACGTCAATTATCCAGTCGTTTCGGAGTTACAGAACAAATAGTCAGCGACAACGGAACACAGTTTACGTCTTCTATCTTCTCAGAATTTTGCCGGCGGAACGGAATCAATCATGTCCGAAAACTTCCATTCCATCCTCGATCAAATGGCCAAATAGAACGCTTTATTGGCACATTTAAAGATGCTCAGAAAAAATCAAGAGGGGAAGAGACCACCAAAGAGATCTTAGAGAGGTTTTTGCTTATCTACCATTTTACACCGAACCTTCGGACAACTAACGGGGTCTTCTTAGTGGAAGCGTTACTTGGCAGAAAAATATGGACACATTATGATAGCATCCGTCCGACGTAACAATGGAGAAACAGTTCAGTCGTCGTTCGGCACAAAGATGATAGTTGATTGTTGGTCAAAAAGTATTTGCTATAGACTATCGATGAAAACATCCTACATGTATAGCTGATCGGATCGTGCAAAAGAAAGGAAATGTGGTTTACAAGGTTTCTGTTAGATCAGGACCGTCTCTGTGCAAACGATGGATGATACCACTTCTTTATTACCTAGAAGGTGGATAAATCGGAAGCACAAACCAATACAACGGTTGCAGGTGAATCCTAATACCAGATCATACGAATCTACTCAAGGTGGAGGTGTTAGTGGGATATAGACTGAATTATAGCATGTTCCGTGCATGATCGTGATGGCGCACACTGATTGGTTATATCTAGACCAATCAGCTCTAGCGGATTATTGGAGAAGACTCTAAAAGAATCTTATGTAAATACTATAAATATACTAACGTTTCTCTAACTGTGAATTCCTGCTTCTATCCACCCTTGTTATTTGGAATACAATTTTGTTCCTGTTCAAACGTGTTCTGATATGGGGTCTTGTTGAGTGTTCAGTGTCTATGACTGCTAAACAATATGAGTAGCTGAGTCGTTATAAGTAAGAAGTTATAACAACTTTGTTAAACAATCATTTTCATAAACATTCGAGTCCGTATTATTATATAACACACATAAGAGCTTTGTTGGTATTAATTTTACGACAAAACTATCACTTTTATGTGGTTTGTAGTTTCACTAATTAGTTCATGTATTATGTACAGTCAATTAAGTTCCCAGTGGATGAAAACGTGCATTCTTTTCCAAAATTAATAAGTATTATCGTTTATTTTTCTACTTCTCTGTAGGCAGAAAAGTGGAAACAAATGAAACTTCTACTACTTCATACCATATTAATTATTTGGGCATTTTCTAGTTTTAAACCTGAATATTTTTTGTGTAAGTCAATCGTTGCTCTCCATTAATGTATTATTATTGTCAAGATTGTTGTTTGTTTACATTACTGACAAGTTCCTCCAACTCCCTCACGACTGTCTTTCCACACTCTCTGGGGTACATTCAAACTCAGGTTGTTTTATAAATTCCAGCAAGTACCCACCTAAAATGATTTTAACACAAACCTTGGTACCACTGTATAGTTATTTATTCAGCAATAGCTATTATGATGAAAGGAAGCTTGCTGACAATGGTATATAAAAATGCTGCGAAGAACGGCTGGTTGGATAGAGATTATGCATTATTTGGTGAAATGGCAGAATGTTTTAAATAATGTATACATTGTCTTCACTTATCTGTTCTCACGGTGCTTGTGATCTTTACTCCAGGTTGGTTCTATGCTTGTTTCTTTTGCTTCTCTTTTCATCGTGTACACATCCTAAATAGGCTTTGCTTCTTATCGTCCTGCAACTTCCCTCATTGACTGTGTATTGTTACAACTTTCACACGACATTCTACTATAGTAAATCTTTCAAGTATCCATCACATTACCATGAAACAACCATTTAACAAATACCTCTCAAACATATTCATACTAACTGACAAAACATTGATTATCCATTTTATATTTTCTACAATTTTGTCTCTCTGATAAGTGTTTTCTAATTTTATAACATTTTATCTAGTACATTAGTTGAGAATAGAAAAGAAGTCTTTTCAATTTGTCTTCTGTAAATGTTAGAACTTATGATACTATATAGTTGCCTGACTGCAGTAGGTGGAACGGGTTTCGAACGTGTAACTTGGCGCTTAATCATTAAGCCACTCTTCCACAATAGGTACAACAAAATCAGCTCCCAGTTCATCGTTACCTGATTCATTGATTTCACTTCACATCTGTTTTTATTCATACCGATTAGGCTGAATTAGTCATGTAATAATTTGTCAAAGTATCTTATGATTTTAATATATTTGCTTAGTTTGTAGGTTTATGTAAGCTGTATATTTTATGCTCAAAACTGTTTATATCGTATTCTTGTTAGTAAATAATAAATGAAGCTGTTATATCTTAAAAATTCGTGCAATCGTAAAACAGTGGCTTCGATAGTACCAATCAGTGCACGCACGCATCTACTACTAGTCCCCAATCCTGAAGGAAGAACAAAAAATAACTAAACCAACCCACACACAGTCAGATTATATTTCACTTATCCATCTATATACATACAAAACCTGACCACTCAATGTACCAGTACGAAGAAGAACATTTATACAAATCGGGAACAATACTAACTATGCACTGGGAGTACAGATACAAAATTAAATGATGGAGTTCAGACTTGTCGGGAGTGAGACAGTTATCGCCAATCACAATAGATGAATGCCACGCTATCTATCTATATATCTACATCTATGTATCTATCTATCAATATTAATGTATATATATATATATATATATATATATATATATATATATATATATATATATCACAAATTGATGGAAGTGGGAATTCCACCACTGAATGCCGACACAATAGTACGGAGGGTTAAACGCTCACCGTCAACCTGAAGCCTCTGGTGAGAAATCTGGGTACGCACTGCTGTGAAGTTTCAATGGTACTCTGCCAACATCAGTCTGTGATATATTCAATCACCTAAATATTAGATTTGCTACTCTACCACAACACTACTTTTATTACTTTAGTATTAAGGAACATTATTGATTTTTATAGGTGTTCAATTTATTGATTAAAAATTAGTTATAAATTATGTGGTTATGTGTATGTCTACTTTTGTCTCATCTTTAATAATTAATAGTTACATTTATTGATACTACTCACCATCGTATTATTCATTCAATGTTAATATGAATGATTTTTCTATTAATGAGTAGTTTTGACATGTTTTATAAAGACAAGTGTAATATATGCTATGGAAGGTTATTCATAGGTTACGGATCTTTGATTATAGAATTTTTCGAAGTTTCACTTGGATATCATGAAATGACTAGTAAGTGATATTAATGTTAGGCATATTATCTAAGGGAAAAAAACGGCGAAATCAGTGGATGAAGTCGTGGACTGACGTCAACCGAGATGGTTGGGACATGTATTACATATGCCTAACCACCTCCTGCCTTATATCACGTTGCTAGCTGACGAATGAATAGGATGGATGAAAGATAGGGACGGCCAAACTGAAGCAAGGTGTCAGTTCACAGAGTCTCTATTCGTTGATCGAAGCCATGTTGGTAAGTGCAGACTAACCATAACGTTGAGGTTCGCTAAGTAATAAACAGGATCAGTGAATGGAGATATTTGGTGACATAGCTGACAGTTAGTTACAGTGGTACCAATGTATTCACTGTCCGACGTTGTCTAGATCTTAAGTTCGTTTATCTTTTCGTTTACACCTTTACTTCTCTCCTTGTTGTATTTTACTGTTGTGTTATTCATATAAAGTCAATCTCGTTTTGTCAATGTGGTACGGTAAATTGGGCTTGTGAGTATTTATGCTAGGCTTTACGTTTTTCCTGACTTATTGATTGACGTTTAGCGTGGAACTACGCCGCTAGGAGAAGCCATTCATATAGTCGTGCATTCTGCAAAGACTAGTATCAGAGTTATATGTTATTCACTACATATCACCCTTCCCTCTAAGTGAGTTGTGTAATTTATTATGAAAATTACGCTGTATTAAGGCAACAATAACTCATGAAGTCAGTTACTGTTAAACCGCACCATATATGTTGGCTTAATCTCCTTATATGTGTATTCTCCGGATGATATGGTCCAGTTTTTGAGGATGGTTGACTTTGGTAAGCATCTATCTGGCATTCTCTAAATGTTCTTAGTAGTATTTTATCTCTCCGTATTTGTTTTTCTTCTGATCTTCACATCAGTATTGGATTTGTTAGGATATGTAAGTTGAATGCTGGCAAATATAAGCTATCTGATTAAGGTCTGTATGATGACTGCGCTCAGTGTTTCTCGACGTTTGTTTAAGTGGTTGCGAGTCAGTCATTGTGGCATTGGTACATCTACTTGTTATCTCCTAGATACTCAATTGTGGTATACCTTCATATGTTCTTTCACTTCATCTTCATGAGTCAAATCACTAATGCTTGATTACTGTGATTCTCATTGCAATTATGATCACTTTGACTTCCTTGCTATTCATCATGTAATTTTTTTATCTCATTGTTCTGCTGCAACTAATACAATCATATCATTAATCTCTTGGGGTCCATTCATTCTGTTTCAATACTCCAATTTACATTTACAATCAATCGTCGTCCAATCGTCGTGGTCATTTGTAAAGTTTTTCTTCCTAACATTTGATTATGTTATTAGTAAATATTTGGATGCCAAGAGAGCAGACGATCTAAATTTTACTAAAGGTTATTCATAGATTAACTGGCACTTAATCATAAATATCTTCGAAACATCATCCGGGTTTTTCGAGATCATTGAGTAAGTGGCACAGAGGTTCGGAGACACAGGATATTATGAATTGATGGTAAATTGGTTATCCTCCTGGTGGCCACTTGGATTGGTTGGGACGCACATTAGGTAATGTCCAACTACAGCTTACCTCGATGTGCAATACTGACTGACTGTGGCATAGGATGAGAGGAACTATGATTAACCAAACCAAAACAAGGTATCAGTCCATGAAGTCCTTGATTGTTAGATAAGTTGTGTTTTTATGTGCAGACTACCTCATTGTGGTCGGCATAGTTGATGTAACCAACAGTTGGAGACCTCAAATGACACAGTTGAGATCCGATCGCGGTGGCATTAGTGCAGCCATTCCCTGTGTTCCCCTAAATTGTGAGTTTTTGAAGCTTTATTTACCTTTTCTTTTTATGAACTAATTTTTTCTCCTATGTTCACTCTTTCTAATTTACTACTAATAATTGTACTACTACTTTGATATTCATCTTTGTGTGTCAATGGAATGTGACATCTAGTACTAATTTGCATATGTGCTAGTCTATACCTGATTGTACCTGATTGTCTGACAGAATATCATTTGTGATATTTATTTACATATTTTATTTGTTTCCATTTTCCTTTTTTATCAGCTGAAGAGTTTGCCAAAAAGAATTACTTTCAAAAATATGTCTACCTATCAATAGCATGCTTTGGTTTTCGTCAACGATTCTATTTTGCTTGGACTCTTAGTAAGTATAGCATTTTTGTTTGTATTTCAGTAGATTAGTGAATTTCATCTAACTACTACTATTCTTCTCATATTAGCTAATTTGTGTATCTTTTGTATCTTTAAAGTCGTAGTGGTTATTTTTTCTTAAGCTACTTGATTGTTAATTATGGGCGTTTCTTATTCAATTCGTACAATATAACTTTACCCATAATTTGTTATATTATGCATTCAAACTTGAATGAAATAAGCATCAAGTTGGCGCGGTCTTGGTAGTGTCAGACAAATCAGTTGAAACTGATTTCATGTGATTAACACTAGCTGGCAATAATTGAATTACGCGAACACTGATTAGCTGGTATGAAAAAAAGAATTGAGAAAACCAGAGCCACTTGAGTTAGAGAGATAGATGAAGAGAAGATAGAGCACACATGTAGAATCGATTAATGAGTCAAGACAACCGTTTCTATCTCACGTGATAGGGCACTTCGTACGAAAACATGCAACAAAATAAAGAGAAAAGATTACTTATTCACATGAAGTGTAGTGACGCGTGGTTTTTACATTTTATCGACCTCAAAATCTCTGTCGTTTGATTGTTATTTAGTGTAGGTTGATTGCATGATTCGGCTCTTAAGCTTAGACACTATCCCTAGGCTAAAACTACATGAACACGAGAGAGAAGGCAGGAAATACGGCAAAAGAAACGCCTTACTGCAAGGTTCAATTGTGCACAGAAAACTAGGATATTTATAGTATCATAAATGTCCTTTGGGCTTCTAGAGATTTCTATACCCTGCTAAACATAGTAGTAGTAAGATAACTGTTTAATCATAGACAAACTTTACATTGTCTAGAGTTTCTGATAAAACAACTGTTTGAGTGTTGATTGGACAAAATGTTTCCTATTGATTTCTACGCCTTCTCGAGCTTGTTTCAAGGAGGTTTTATGGATCTTCCCAACATGAAGACAAAGTTATAATAGCCCCTGAAAGAAAACGCATACAATGACCTCTACTGAATGCATAGGAAGCTTTGGAGAAGTTTAATAAATACAGTTTAATTTCTCTTAATATAAATGTTGACTTTTTTAGATTGTAATTCTCGATTATTTATCCCATCGTGACGCAAGTGAATAGAAACATGGAATAAATGTGTACTGGGGAAAGGTTAACGACCGAAAATTAAGTAAATAATTCCAACGTTTCACGCGACAAACTGACTTGATCTTCGTAGAAATTCATTAAAATTATCAAGGACTACTTGATTCCTGTTATGTCGTAAAAAAGAGAGTAATAGTAAATGTGAACTGGAGTAACGCATACACAATCAATTAACGGTAGTTCATCATTGGTAAATGATGCACTGACAGTTTATGCGTTAAACGGGAGGATAGGAAAAGAGCAGCGTAATAATAATAATAATAATAATAATAATAAAATGTTCACCTTCAATACAACCAGAAATAATGAAGTAGTTTAAAAAACGGTTCTTGAAGATAATCAATCTTCTATAGGTGCCCGATATATCGGTTCCAATGATCAACTGATCACGTTGATCTTGTGTGTTGTCGGAATGTGTATAGGTGTATGTCGATTTTGAAAATGAATTAAGCCTTCAATGCCATAAGAAGAATCAACATAGATTGCTTGTTAAAAAGTGCATATAAGAAAATGGGCTTTGTTAATATTGAATTTGTTACTCGGGAAAATGTGTATATCTGTTTTGAGTGTACAGTAATGTTTAATTAACAATTTAAAGTTTGTTGTTATTAACTTCCATGTTACTGAACATTCAGATAAAGTGGTTGTTATTTAAAAGTTACCATGCTTGTGCTAGCTGTACTGCATTTCTTCAGTTTAAATTGTTCAGATTCACCTATACGTTTAATATTTCTGATGTTAATCTTTCTTTGTATTTGTTTATTTCCTTTGAAGGCTGTCTATCGAATTTGATTGCCGGCTTTGGATTTTCAGGATTCAATAGCAAAGGTGAACCAGAGTATCGTCTTGCTACTAATATTTACTTTTTATCAATTGAGGTAATACAAATACTTTTTTTGTTTAATTCTAGCACATCATATTATTTTAATGTAAATTTAACAAGAAAAAACCTATCAATTATTCAAATGACAAGCAGTATCATTTGTTTAAATCGAAGGGTAGGCCAAGTCGAAACGTTGCACCAGTCGATGAAACCATCGCTCACTGAATTGAGCTATGCTGGTGGTTTTAGACAGCTTAGTTAGGTACACTCAACGTGGTGTGACATAGATTCAGTTACAGTAGCTCAGATACATTCCGTTTTTAATCTTCTTCAGTTTATGAGTGTCGACTTGTTCTCATTACTTCCCTAATCTTATTTTCTACATTCAGTCTTTCTGTCCTTGAGCTCTGTTTTATTAATCTTGTTAATTTCATCTCGTGTTTGATTCTGTATGGCACTAGGCTCTACATTTATTGTGGTTTGCCAAATACACTATTAGACATCTATCCGTAGGTGCACTTAAAGTAACACTTAGACCTTTACACTTAACGACTTTAATAGTGTTTATACTTACATACTTCTGGGAAGGATTCTCATTGGTTTGTCTTGCTAAAGTCGCGACCCTGTTTTACCTAGATGTTAATGCTAATTCACACTTAAATCAGTAATATATACCTTCATTTTAGAATGAATCGAAGTTCCGGCTGCACCTAACTTAGCAATTTTAAATGGTTGCCACTTTGATATTTGTTTGGAATATTATTTTTCGCTATCATTCAAGTAGCTATAGGTTACATTATTGAATTACGTTAATAAAATTTAAGTCGCACATTCTTTTAAATGAACTGAGGCGATTCAAACTCGAAATCTTCCTTTGTTTCCATTATTATTATTTCCATTATTTCATTATCATATGCTTAATCACCTAAATTTTGGTGGAATAGCGGTTAAACTAACAGCATCAGGAATGCGAGCGACGTCGTACTGTTTTCTGTACAGGATTGTGACTTCAGCAAAGTGTTTCCTCTAGACAACTAGGTCAGAGCAATTCTGCCTTCCAACAAAGAAAGAGTGAGATTAACAAAGGTTGGTTTTAAGAATTCACACCTCACATTGTGTGTGGAGCCTAGCACATATGTGAATTGATTCAAGTTGCTACACTCCATTAACGCATAAAGATGAATATGAATGTAGTAGACGTCGTAGTCACGTTATTAGTAGTAAATTAGAAAGAGTGAACATAGGAGAAAGAATTAGTTCATAAAAAGAAAAGGTAAATAAAGCTTCAGGAACTCACGATTTAGGGGAACACAGAGAATGGCTACACTAATGCCACCGCGATCGGATCTCAACTGTGTCATTTGAGGTCTCCAACTGTTGGTTACATCAACTATGCCGACCACAATGAGGTAGTCTGCACATAAAAACACAACTTATCTAACAATCAAGGACTTCATGGACTGATACCTTGTTTTGGTTTGGTTAATCATAGTTCCTCTCATCCTATGCCACAGTCAGTCAGTATTGCACATCGAGGTAAGCTGTAGTTGGACATTACCTAATGTGCGTCCCAACCAATCCAAGTGGCCACCAGGAGGATAACCAATTTACCATCAATTCATAATATCCTGTGTCTCCGAACCTCTGTGCCACTTACTCAGTGATCTCGAAAAACTCGGAATATGTTTCGAAGATATTTATGTCAGAATCCGGTAGTCTGTGAACATTATTTGTTCTTAACGTTTCTCTTGCATATGGTTTTAGTGAATGGAATGCCGTTTAGTATGCTGGTTTATTGATTAGAATGCCAGCAATCTTTTCACTTTACGGTTAAGTAAATTGGTGGGAGATTTCGTCAGACTCCAACCCGTCAGAACTAATCAGACTTAACTTTGTCTTTATTTCGGGTCTTAACATAGACCTGTCCTTAAGTACGAATATCTGTTTATTGGTGGTTGGTAATCTCATCCTAATCATTCTTCGTTACTTCTCGCTGTTATCAAAAAAGTGCACTTTATCCACCTCTTTGTTTTTATCGTTTTGTCAACTTCCTCATGGGTCATATGACCTATATCGATATGAGGTTCTTGCTGCTCGAGAGTGGTGAGTAGCTGTGCTGTTTCTGCAAACCAAGTGAACTTTTTTCTGAAGTATTACACTAATCTTTCTGAATCTATGGGATGAAAGAGGCCAAAAGTATCGTCTTTTTCGGAGATCTCATTCATATTTACTTTTAATTTGTTTCTTTAATAAGTCTGGAAGCTATCTAGTATTACCTATCACCACCGTCTTTTCCATCTCTTTGGCTTTCGTCGTTTCGCAGACTCTGTCATTCTAGATTGTGTTATCTCCTCTCCTCACTGTCTTCGAAAGCTTATGAAATGGATTTCCATCAATTTGTCCATCAATCCAGTAAACATATTTGTGCAGAATAAGATGAATTTTGCTGGTTTCTCATCAGCTGCATACAATCTAGAATAATAATAGAGGGAACAAAGTGGATGAAATTTTTTAAAAGGCGCTTCCCTACCAAATAATGTAAATCACTGATTAGCTTAGTGACTATGCGATGCAGAATACCTAGAGAAGTTACTGGAATCAAGTTTCTCGATGAGTTTCTTAAATTATACTGCTTTCCTCGTCATTTCACTAAATCTTTACATGCGTGTAATCTGCCACCTTCCTTAAAAAACCTCCAACATACAACGAAGTCTCACATCAAGTCAACGAAGTTACTGATCACCAAGTTTAAGGTCTTATACCAGTGCTTTTAATAAAGTTGTTGATAACTGAAATATTGTTTGTCGAATAAAATTCATGAATTTTGTCCATGATCTCCAAATGAAAGTATGTGCAAATTTCTACAAAACCCTTTCGAAGTCTTCTAGAAGAACAGTTATGTGAAAGTTTCTCAGTAAACCCGTAAATTGTCGTCCCTAATTTGTCGAGTGTTAAACGAAATCCTACAGAATACAAATCTTTATCACTTGGATTTAAATTTCATCTTACGAAGAGAAATATCGACAGAAAAGATACTGAGGCACAATTTGAAGGCCTATTTGATCGATTGAGAGAATTACGTCCAACGAATGAAGATAAAAAAATGTTGATTCAACTCCAAACTAGTTGACGTCGGAAACCAATACCTTATTTTAAGTGATCAAGAAAGATTCAAAATTGATAAATTAAATAAAAACTTGACAAATTCTAAGAAGAAACAAATTACCCATCTATTGAGGGGACTTCTGTAAAAAAGGAATTAGTTGATAATAATCTAAAACCTAGAGGATCTGGGCTGCCATACATGTATGGCCTACCCATAGTGCATAAACAAAACATTCCACTTAAACCTATAATATCAATGATAAATTCACCTCACCACCAGGTAGTAGAAAAGCTTGAGTCTGTTCGCCAACATCTGACTACGTTCTCCCTGAAAGACTCCTTCCATTTTGTTGAAACATTGGATGAAATTCACATTTCCGGTAAGTCTTTGGTTTCCTTTGATGTAACATCCTTAATTGGCAATATACCACTTCTCTAAACCATTGACATATACTTCAGATACGATAGATTCAGAACTCAATAACATCAGATAGTATCTAAAGGAGAATGGCTACCAAGAAACATACATTGACGAATACAATGAACGAAAACCTGATAAACCAAATAAAACCATAGTCCAAAAGAAGCCTCGATTTTAAAGGTGACAATGCTGTTGAAACAATCAGAGGAAAACTCAGGTCAGCATTAAAGAGAGCTTATTATGCTGCAAAATTAATTATATCGTACATAGCAACAACAACAACATCGTCATCATCAGCAACGTAGAACTGGGCACATACTCTCGTAGGTTCAAGTTGCCATGTTCACTGAAACAATGAAAAATCGACAGGTATCCTTTTTATGTTACCTACCGTCAGTTGTTTGTAACAATTTACGTGCACCTGCAGTAGCAATTACATTAATCGAACAGAAAGAAGGACCCATATATGCTTTAATAAACACGTTCCAAAAAATCTACGATTCATAGGAATAGAAACATCTAACAGTGCAATCGCTAAACATTTGATTGACACAGGACACCAGATTGATATCACTGATTCATTCGAAGTGTTCAACAAACCAAAACTTCTAATCTAATATATGCTGAAACGATTGCCATTAAACAATTGAAACCAAACTTATGTGTCCAAAAAGAAACTGTCATAAGCCTTTCTTTACCCTGGTAACCTAACTTTTGTATCGTTATTTTTATCCTTATTATTCTTTCGCCAAATTTCATTTATTACTTCAATATTACTTCAGGTATTTTATCATGGGAACCATAGGAACAAACTGTATAAAAAATCCAGTAAACGCTGCTAAAATTCATTGATTTTTCTTAGTACTGGTTCAACTTACCAATAGATGTCACTGCTCCTTCCACAGCTGTTTGTATATCTTGTCAAGCTACGTCGGCATTAGCCTGGTTTTCATCATCACCTAAATGTGTCTCTAGTTGTTCATAGAATGTAGTCTTAGTATTCTCATTACTTAACTGAGCTTAAATGAGTCTTCCTGTTGCACTTTTTTACGTCCAGTATGGCCCACGCAGACTTGTGCTCTTAGTAAAGTATTGTCAGAGTCTAGACACATTATTCATGAATGATCAGCAATCTACTGTCGAACCTTTCCTACAATGACTGATAGAGATATAGTCTACCTGAGTCTATGATAGAGTCAGTCCAGAAAGTCGCCATGTCAGATATCTCTTCGTTTGCTTAGAGTTTATGCTTTCTAGAAATAAACGATTATCTAAATGGCATCTCAACAAATGGTCGCCATTATCTTTTCGCTGAACTGGGACACCATTACACCCACCTAAACGGTTTTCATTCATGTTTAAGCTGCCTACTTTGACATTAAAATCATCTATGAGTATTACATCTGAGTGTTTAGTCTCATTACATAGCCAAGAATGCTTCGTTATATTTATACCTAACTTTACGCGGGCTTCGGTCATTCGAAGCTTAGGTAGAAATGACAAGAAGCAGTGACATGTATCCATGCCCTTGGAGTTCCTGCAGAACCACTC
Organism: Schistosoma mekongi; assembly: GCA_034768735.1. Taxonomy (NCBI): domain Eukaryota; kingdom Metazoa; phylum Platyhelminthes; class Trematoda; order Strigeidida; family Schistosomatidae; genus Schistosoma; species Schistosoma mekongi. The sequence goes on along the minus strand of CM068306.1, from coordinate 6,109,133 downwards.
AACCATGGTCCTTCTAAACTTCATACTGATGCAGATGTAGTCGATTTGGTTCTCCATAATGTGGTCCGGTGAAACCCATGTAGTTTTGTGTATACATTTGTGGGAAAATATGGTGCCACCTAAAATCATTTTGTTGAAGGCACATAAGTTTACAAACCTCTCACCGTTATCATTCCTTTCTCCCAGTCCATTTTTTCCCATGATGTCTTCATACCCGATGTTGTCCACTCCAACCTTGTCGTTGAAGTCCTCCATCAGAATGGTCAGGTCCTTGGCTGAAAATTTCTCGATAATTGACTGCAGCCTCTCATAGAACTGGTCTTTGTCGTTTTCGTGGCTGTCATTGGTGGGTGCGTAGCACTGGATGACATTCATTGTAATCCCTTCCTTCTTCGTCTTGAAGGATGCTTTGATGATCCTAGGTCCATGAGGCTCCCATCCTACACGAGCCTTCCATGCTTCTTGGGACAACACTAATGCTACTCTTTGTGTGTGTGGGGCGTTTTCTTCGTCGTGGCCGGAGTATAAAAGCACATTTTCTGAGAATAACCGTTGCTGTCCAGCTTGCAACCAATGCGTTTCGCTTATTCCAAGGTTGTATCTTCTCATTTCTTCAGCTATTTGCATGGTTCTCCCTGTCTCCCACATCGTGCGGACATTCAATGTACCTATATTAATCGTTGCTCTGATTGTCAGAGCATGATATACATGACCTATTTAAAAATTCTTCCTATTGAAGTATATTGTTTTGTTAACTTTGTGAATTTGATGTCATTGTGTTAATGTGATGTGCAACTTGAACTCATGAACATAATCATCAGGTTCTACATTGTACATGAATGAATGCATGGTCACTTTCAGGTGGTGATCTGAAAAGAGGGGATAGTACGGCATTTTTAACTCATTGTCATGTCGGCTACGATAATGATGACTAACGTAAGGGATCTGTTGCGCATACTTCTTTTGCATGTTTAGATTCGTTGTGCTAAGATGAATGCCCTGCATATACAGCAGATGTTTAGTCAAACTGTGCGGTTGTTTACGTGACCTACGATGAACACTGTTAACGTTTTGTCTATGTTCACCTTATGTCCTGTGCCTATTAAGTGATCCAAGGTGTGAAACTAATTGAGGAAAAATATTCATCTTTTTGTTTAATGATACAATGATGTAATTCAGTTACCAAGTAAAAATTCATCTACTCAACTTTGAGCCACACTCCATCTGCGTGTGCTGGTGATATAACTCGGTTTCCCAAATCAAAGTGGATGTAGCAGAATTTGAAGCTGCAACCTAATAGTTTTAGTCAAACAGCCAAACTACGAAACCATTGTTACTCTTTTAATGAAGCTCAATTACTAATGGTTAATGAGTAAAGTTAACTCATCAACTACCAGTTATATACCATACAGGCGAAATAGTAATATTCTGAAAATCTAAAAGACAAGAATTTCATCTACTAATAATTAAAGTTAAAAATACAACCAAGTAATTCAGTTAAAGATAGAAAACTAGAACAGAATCACCTTTTATTCCATGTCACATCTGATAGCATATCCTATGATCGTTTGAACTGTAATCATGAAGTCGTGACGGACTTACAAACGCATTTTCTGCACATCTATTTTACGTATCACAGAACCATGTCATAAACTGTGTCGGGTTTTACAAATCATTTCCACCGTCAGGAAATGTGTAATATGGTAGTCGGTGGGATCGTATTTGTAAAACGTGATCAAGCTTTTAATGTTTCAACACGGCGACACTAGTTGGATTGTCGCTACTGATCCTGAATATACATTACCAAACGTCGTAATCACTAATTTCGGTATTGCCATCAGATGTGAGCAATCCTTCGGAGACCACGATGATCAATCACGGATCTTCAAGTCGTTGTCTCTGAAGAATCAGGTGACGCAAGGATATAGCAGAACTTATCCTATTCAACATTCTATAGCCAGACTAACATCGGTAATAACCCGAAGGTGGCCCAGATTAGCATGAACTCCTCTGAATTTTTCTATACATATGTTGATGTCATCTCCCGCGCCGCCACCAGGGTTCATACACATTGTTAGATAGATTGGTTTATCGACTATTGATGAACATAAATAGCTAACTTATTATGTGTGCACGGAAGTAACCTTGTCTAACCTGACTGCTAAACTAAAACATTGGACAGAGGTTGTATTTTTAAATTCTGTTTGAGGTGCTTATTAACTAGTTGAAGACTAATCAACAACGCCTGTTCGTTATTATTCGGTGACTAGTTATGTGATATGAAGGTCCTTAATTCAATCTCGTTTTGAGGTCTTGGTTGCGCACTTCCGTTAACTGCTAAACTAGTACGCAACAATTGTTCGTTAATCTTTAACTTTCAATGATTCTTTATCTGATACCGTTTGGAATTGAAAATCAGTGAAATACAGCACTCTTCTGACTATTTGTATTTTTTTCTTTCTTATGCCTTATGCCTTCCTTAAACCTTGTAATATATATATATTAGAGTATGAAGAAATTATTATCTATGTTAAAATCTGTATTTCTCAAGCTTGGTACAAGTACAAAAACAATCTTAGACTCGTGGAATACCGCGACTACACGTTGGTTACGTGAATGTATTTATGATCGTGTACCGAAATGTTATGCTGTCTGGGCAGTCTTTATTGTGTCTGCGATGTGGCATGGATTTTATCCGGGTTATTATCTGGCTTTTGTATCTGCAGCTTTAATCACAGTAGCTGGAAGGTGAATTGTGGCAATTATTTGTTATCTTAAATTTGATTTTTCATATTGTGGCTTTGATTTTATTGCGCAACAGTAAGCACTAGAACGTTGATTTTTTGTCGTTTGGTACTCGTAAAGGCACTGTTCATCTGAACATCATAAAACCTTAGGATTCGAGGAATCGAGTTCATCCAACTGCTGTGTTCTAATGCTAGCCACTATGTTATAAATGCTATTGTGCACGATTTAATAATTGTGACGTGGATAGCTTATTGGTAGTATCTCCTACTTCATTATTTCGTATGGAGCTATTACTAAACTGAATATATCCAGGTGAGAAGAAGATCAAAGTAGATATTGCATCTTAGTTCAGTAAGTTTTCGGTCTCGTTACTTAGACACCAAGCCATCAAGCAGTGTATTCAAACCAGTCCAACCAAAATAATTCGGTGTAGTTAATTTACTAATTACGTTTATTCTCATCATGAATTTAAAATGCTAGCCTCGTTTTGTTTAACTTGTTTTACTTATGTGTTAGGTAAGATATCTGCTAACAATCGGAACAGTTTATTACATATAAGTGTGCTCTGTGTTAAACTATGCTTGTGAAATGTAGTCTATGTAGGCAGAAGTCATCCTTAAGCTACAAGTATTTTATTAGAAATGTTTCCGAAGTCTATGATTAAACAATCTCAGAAGCAGTGCTAAGGTTCTATGTCTGACGTCAAGCAAAGATAGTAGGCCTATTAATGCATTTGTGAATCTCAGGTGGTTATGTTTTGTTTTGGTTTCCAAACCACCATCTATCTTGATGAGCAGTGTTGACTTCAATAGGGATGGGTTATAAAAACTGTTTCGTCTAAATATGGTGGGACTCCTCTCTAGTGATCACTTACGGTCCCACCAAGAATCTTACGCTTCGGCGATATCCAATAGTACGATTTCTAATCCAATACCACAAACGATAACTGTCTCACTTCAGATTTGTTTGAACCCAACTGCTAGTTACGGATTCTCACTTGAACATTGAGAGTCTTCAAATAAGTCACTAGTATAGTGATAATTCTAATTACGTTGAAGTGGTTCTGTTTAAATTGAATTTACTTTGTCGTATATGCTCATGACACACTAATCTCTGTTAGGTACTATTCAAAACTATGTGGAATTAAATAGCTATGTTGTTTTAGTATGAGATTCCTCTGCAGTGCCTGCAAGTAGGGAATTAAAACCAGTGAGTTAGTCATGAGCAACGTAAAATCCATCATATATACGTATTGTTTCAAGTTATCATACCATATTAACACGGTGAAGTCAAATTAATAGGATAGATACCATTATATAATTCAACAGAAATTACTGAACCATGTCACTCAGTGTTTTCAGCTGTCGATCACGGAGACCCATCCAGGTAATCTGCATCTACTAGCATGGCTTAGACCAACAGTCAAAAAACTTTATGGATTGGTGCCTTGTTTTAACTCGATCACCTTTAGCCTTTTTTTCATCCTCACATACCAATCAACATTGTGATACGAAGTGGGCGGTGGTTGGGTTTACGTTAATACATGTCCCAACCACCTCCTCTCTCAGTGAACGTTCACAACTTCAATAAATTAATACCGATATCCATAAGACCATTTTAGACTAAGTGAAATATTATAAATAAAATCACTCATTGTAAAGGATATACTTTCTAGTTTGTCTTTTTTTCGTTTGTTTTCCTATCTCTCACCACTTACATAGAGTTTGTCGAAAACACTTAAGACCTTTCTTTCTACGTTCCTCTGGATTACATTGTTTCTATGATGTACTCACTAATTTAAGTGCTATGTTATGCTTAAATTATTTGGGTGTCCCATTCCTTCTACTGAATACTGATAAAGTTTTATATTTTTGGAGGTTAGTTAAGTTATATTTTAATCAATTGAGTATTGATATATCATTTTTACTAATATTATTATTATATCAAAGATGTTATAGACATCGAAATGATAGAGAGTATATATTGAGCTCAGTTGTGTTGTATTCTCCGAACTGAGTGCTTTGTAATACATTCATTAATATTTTGCCCAATTTTACCAGAGACAACTGTGGTATTAGTTGTTATGGACGTTGAATGTTACAGTTGCTAATTAGTCTCATTGTTATTTGATGCATTAATGTATGGTTTGTTTACTCAAGATTATTCTATACCTCTTATTTTGTGAATCAATTAATGAAAGTGGGATTTCTACCGTTGAATAACGACAGAGCCAGTCGTGCAGATAGTGTTCGCCAATCTAAAACCTTTGGGTCGGAATTCGGGGTGCGCACTACTGAGAAGTTCCACACTAGAACGCAACGGATGTCCAATATTCTTTGGTTTTTGTTCATAGGTTCACTCGAAGCATCACTCACATATCCTGAAATAATCTAGTTATACATTATGAAGTTAGGCACAAAGTACTAGACATAGATGATAAATCGGTTGATGAGGCTGAAAATTCCCACTGATTTAGGTTGTCGAAATAAGTATTACTTACACCAAATCACTTCCTACCTCGACACAATATTTAATATAATTAATGCTTGAATATGCTTTGAGATGGCACAGATGATTTGTGGCCCATAACAGTGATTTTAGCAGTGTTGCATTATTTGATCTTGGTGGTTTTATCATGAATTTTTCGTCGTAGATAATTTCTTTATAAATGACTTCATTGGTAGCAAAAATGTTACATATAAGTAATCCGTTGAAATTTTTACGCAGTTAATCAATAGATGTATTCACTTCGACCATTCGTTATCCGATTTTGTTACTGTTGTTTGTCTGTTTATTACGATTGTACTCCCCACCTAATGTTACTCCAGGGATTTTCATCCCAGTGATACGACCTTAATAACCATGGGACTAACGTCAATCATAAAACATGGTTGGATGTGATTGGCCTCAAGCAATTATCCTTTCGGTGCTACATTTACGCTTCCAAGTCATCAAGGGAACCTCTAATCTAGCTTCCTTTTCAGATACCTCAAAAAGTAGAACCGTTTCACAGTGTGGGCAGCCGAGAAGCAACAACGGCCGTCGTGTCTCCAGTAAGGTGTTATAGATCACAGTAGATTGTAGTTGACTATAAACCATGCCATTGTTGATTTCTTATCGTTATACAAGCCGCTTAGACCCTTCCTCCGTGAGTGTTGAGTTTGTCATATATTCAAGTACTAAACTATCGAGTGATAAATAATCATACAGAATATTGTTCTGATATCCATTTGGGAAGTGTGAGCTTTGTGGTACATATCTAAATGTTGTTTTGCTTTTTACGATTTTCATCATTTATAGACAAATGCGTTTTATCGGACATATCGGACCATTGGCTTTAATTATTGGACTTCCTTTGTTATGTGGTAAACCAGGCGAGTTATAATAAATATCAAAACATACATCTTCTATGTTAATCTGAATTGATTACGTGTACATGGTTTGGCAATTGTGTATACGTATATTCAGAAAATGGGAATAACCACTGTATACGACATTCCTATTTTGTCTATTATTATTATTATTATTATTATTATTATTATTCTGTGTTTATGGAGAATAAATATATGTAAGTGTTCACCATTTTGACTTATTCACATGTTTTTCTGTTTAAAGTAGAGTTTTATCATATCTAAATAATACTACTTTCATTACCCACTCTACTTATTATTATTATTATTATTATTACTATTCATAATCTAAACCTTTTAAAACATACATACTTACATGCCTACATTACCAACTGATGTAATTCTCTATTTGGTGTGTAATATTTTATCAAATTTCTGTAAACTACATGGATACTTTGTATTTATTTGTATGAAATTTTATTGATTTATTTATTATTGATTATTATTACTCACTATTTAGTTTATCGGTCTCTTTAAAGCCCATACTTTTGTATGTTTGTGTATACATGTTTGTTAGTGTGAGGTTTTGTATACGTTGGTATAAAATATTTAATTACTTATTCATTTTACTACGATATAACTTTTTTATGCTTGACTAATTTTATTAGCGGTATATTACTGTTGGGATGGCTCTCAGAAACCTCAACAAACCCTCCAGAACCCTTAAAAGAGCCGGAGCCATTACCTCCAATCACTGATCGATAGAACCTTCTAGAATTTCGACGTGACGCATTCTGATAGAGTAACAGTTGTTTCAAGAAACTGTAAATATACGATTGTTTTGTACAGAAGTGACTCTTCATTTTACTGGAATAAAGTTCCTGTCTACTCATCTTCTGAATTTGCGACTAGAAGGGTTCAAAGCATTCAAGTGCTAAATTTGTTTGCGGCTAGTCAAGCTATCAACAATTACCATTTGTTGTTACTGAGTACCGTTTGCTCCCCTCTTACGGATATAATTCTGTAACGATTATACATAACAATTAGTTTTAACTGATTTGCACAAAGCCACTTCAACATAATTAGTATCATCATTATGCTAGTGACTTATTTGAAGACTCTCTTAATGTTCAAGTGACAATCCATAACTAGCAGTTGAATTCAAACAAATTTGAAGTGAGTCAGTTATCGTCTGTGGTATTGGATTCTCGTCGCTTTATGTTACAAATTGATTGAATTGGAAATCATACTATTTTATGTCGTCTATACAGTGGTGCTTATGGTTAGGCAATTTAAACGTCTTGGATATGATCTCTAGTCTCGATTGCTGCTATTACTCTTAAGTTGTGATTAGACTTGCCTATCGTGATAAAACAGTCGGATAACACACACTGGAATAATTGTTTTCCTTATGTTCCAACTGTGCCGAGTAACTCGGTTGAAGTGACGTAAAACTGATAACAGAAAATAATGATCTAAAGGTGAAGTCTCATTGCTGAGTGTACATAAGTGTGACAGTAATAAAGTGTTTCCCTTAGACAACCAGGATGACAACGATGCTGACTTACTGCAAAGAGGTGGTGAGGTTAAATACGATCTGCTATGAAAATGCACACCTCATCTTAGGCAGTAAGGCCTTAAGGAGTAAATAGCTATCACATCACAAAACCACTTGTAATAATATCATGTGTAGCCTACTCATACAGTTATTCTGCAGTCACGCCACAAAGTCAGTGGCACCTCTAACCTAGCTTCTTTTTCAATAATCTGAAGAGGAACTTTCACTGTGAGAAAACACTTAACAGCACTCATGATCAACATTTTCATAACTAAATTTCTTCAATTCCTATTATTACATCTACTTTCACTGTCAACCCTAAATTTCTCTCTTCAGCTTCCTCCTTATGTGCCACTAACGCCACTGATTCTAGTTCACGAAATACTGTTCCGGGTCTACTGAAATTACTCCCAAACTATGCATTGAAACCTACAGTGCAGGAACTGTATTTCAATTCGGTAGCACGTTTCTCTGGATAAAAACCTTGTGGCATATATGTATAATGTATTCGGAACACACATACAGGGTTCTGGCACAGTCATCCACTTTACCTTATCTATTAATTATGGAAAACCCGCGGAATATAGCCTTTTTTATCTGACAATCCAAATACAACTCGTTGGCTAGCAGGCGTACTCATAAAACTAAGTATGAAAGCTGAACAAACACCATGAGTGGATTCCTATTGATAATCTTCTATACGGTGTTAGATTAAGTGGTCCTGTAAGAACTCAAAAGGACACGGACGTTCCTTTGCCTCTTCGTTGTCCGTACCTAATCTTCCATTGACTGCAGTCCGTACAAGGTGAAAAATAAATTTTACAGAAGGCCTTCTGAACTTCATAGGGATAAACATTCAGATTTAGTATTCATAGTAGATAGCAGATAGCTTATATCAAACTGAAAGACATTTAGGTATACGCTTCCGTGTTCCAGTTCAAAGAACGGTTAATGCTGAACGTTTGCTCCTACTGTGCTCAGATAATGGTTTATTTCTAGGAATAACAGACTTTAAGCGTGAGGAGAGACCAACTGATATGTCGAACCCTACCTACCTAACAATGGTCTCAAATAGACTATATCGCCATCATTTATCGTTAGAGAGCTTAGAAGGTAAGTCGCTGCCAGTTTTGATTCCAATTATACTCCAGTACGGGCACACGTTCTCGTCTTAATGGACTCAAGAAAACCGCAACAGAAAGACTAATTAGACCACAGCTTAGAGGTGAGTAAGCGACGAATAAATTCCATGAATAATTGAAGATTCACTTTGGCAATTACGAAGACGCGACTTATTTAAATGTATCTTGGCAAGATATCCAAATAACTGTGGAAATATCAGCTACTAGGACCAAAAGTCTAAGATAAATAAGTAGATTTAAGGGAGTTCCATTGAATTGACGAACTTCCATGAATGTTTTCCTTCAGGCTCCGAAGAATGTGGATGTAGACTGACTGCGTAACGACCTCGTGCCGTGATGAAGGCCTAAAACAAGAGATGCGTAAAAGCAGCATCGTTAGGTAACACTACACAACCCTCCAGGCTAATAAGAGAAACCGGGATTATTAAATCGCCGACCGTGTCGCTACCTTGACGTGATGGTCGGGCTAAACTGGCTGGAACAGTCGTTCCTCGAGGTCCTACCATGCCAGGCAGGTTGGTTGAAGAGCGGTGAGACCAAAAGCAGCAAATATAAGGTCCGAGGACGAAGTTGTACTGCTTGCTGTACAGAGGTGTGACAGCAATAAGGTGTTTTCGGACAACCTGCCTAATAGCGATGCTGCCTACCCACAAAGGAAGGGTGGGGTTAGAAAAGGTCGACCCTAAAAATGCACACCTCACCTTACTCCATGGATCTCCGTCTCTGGCAGTAAGGCCTCATCAAGTACGGAGCTACAACAACGAAAACTTTCAAATAGGCCGTGTGTGACCAGCCTCAAGTAGTTGTTCCTTGGGCACTGCGGTCATGCTCCCAGGTCTTTAGACCAACCCTAACACATTTTACTTTTCAGGTACATCAAGAAGAACCCTTCTACAGCCCGGGCAACTGAGAAGAGATAACCGCCCTCATACCGCTAGCAACACGTAAGATCACTGCCATTTCAATCAAACTCCTATTCCTAATATCTATCTTGCCAATGCCTCCAAGCCTAAATCCTCATCTTCAACTTCCTCCAGTGCCATTAATGCTACAAAATAACGTCCCGAGCATACTAAGACAACGCTACAGACTTCACATTGGTGCATTCAATGTACGAACCCTGTGTCAAATAGGGCAACAAGCCTCCCTAGCTAGGATATTAGAATCCCGCGCCAATGATGTATGTTGTGTCTCGGAAACACGCATACAGGATCCTAGCGTGGTCATTCACTTGACCTCACCTAGTCAGAGTGAACAACCTTCGCGATACACTCTTCGTTTATCTGGTGACTCAACAGCAACTCGTGGGCTAGCCGGTGTAGGTATTGCGTTAAGTATGAGAGCAGAACAGGTACTCCTCGAATGGATTCCTGTCGACAGTCGTCTATATGCCGTCCGACTAAATGGTTCAGTAAGAACTCGGAAAGATAGGGACATACGACGTTGTTTTTTCGTTGTTTCTGCCTACGCTTCCACTGACTGCAGCCTGGATGAAGTGAAAGATGAATTTTACAGAAAACTTCCTGAACTACTTCATAGGGCCAAACACTCAGATTTGGTAATCTTGGCTGGTGATTTTAACACCCAAATAGGTAGCTTGAAACAGTCTGAAAGACATTTAGGTGGATACTTCAGTGTTTCAGCTCAGAGAACGGATAACGGCTATCGTCTGCTACAACTTTGCTCAGACAATCGTTTATTTCTAGAAAACACGAACTTTAAAGCATAAGGAGCGACATCGTGTAACATGGCGACCTCCTGGCCCTACTCAATGGTGGACTCAAATAGACCATATTGCGACTAGTCACCGTTGAAGAGGCTCGATATAAGATTGCTGATCTTTCTGGAGTACATGTTAGTGAGACGAGTTCCGAAAATGATGGAACACATATTAGCTCTGAGTCTAGACGTTTAGAACGGTGGGCTGAACACTTCAATGAGAAGTTCAGTTGGCCTTCAGCTACTTTAGGACTTCCCACTATTTCGAGACAACCGGAATGGAAAGTCGACCTAAATCCCCCGACTCTAGTCGAAGTCGAAAAGGCTATAGCCAATCTAAGGCGAGGCAAAGCAGCGCGTCCAGATGGATTATCCCTAGAGGTCTTTAAGGATGGTGGTCCTACTTTGGCAACTATGCTGACTGATATTTTGACTAGAGTTTGGCAACTTGATATAATTCCGTTTGACTGGTGTTGCTCGTTAATCGCCCAGTATATAAGAAAGGGTCAAAATCGTCCTGCGATAACCATAGAGGAATTAGTTTAACTAATATAGTGTCTAAAATACTAGCTTCTATAATTATCAGACGCTTAACTGGAACTCGTGATCTACAAATACGAGGAAACCAGGTTGGTTCAGACCTAATCGCTGTTGTATAGACCAGGTATTCACCGTTCGTTAGATCTTAGAACACAGACATACTTTCCGGCGGCCGACAATAGTGGTTTTCCTTGACTTGAAAGCGGCACTTGGCTCTGTAGACCGTGAAGTTCTATGGCAGTGTCTTTCATTTAAAGGCGTGCCCCAAAAGTACATAAAACTTGTTAAGGCTCTTTACTGAAACACTATTAGTCGTGTCAGAGGATATGGCGAACTGTCATTTGAACTTATAACCTCAAGTGGTGTCCGTCAAGGCTGCCCACTTTCCCCATTTTTGTTTAATTTCATAGTTGACATACTGTTGTAAATTACACTTTCATCGTCTGACTTTTCAGGAATTGATCTCCTACGAGGAAATCCACTTATCGACTTAGAATATGATGACGATATAGTCCTGTTTGACGAAGACGCTGATAAGATGCAGAATCTTTTAACAGCAATAAGCTCCAATGCAAGCATTTTCGGAATGCGCTTCTCTCCTTCTAAATGCAAATTATTTCTCCAGAACTGGTTTTCGTCAACCCCTGAACTAAAGATAGGGAGCGAAGTAGTTGAGCACGTCGACCACTTCACTTATCTTGGAAGTCTGATTAGCCCTAATGATTTAGTCTCTGACGAAATTTCAGTACGAATTCAAAAAGCTCGTTTGGCTTTTGCCAACTTACGTCACCTATGGCATAGACGAGATATTCGTCCCTCAACGAAAGGGAGAGTGTACTGCGCAACAGTTCGCTCTGTCTTATTGTATGGGTGTGAGACGTGGCCATTAAGGGTAGATGACACTCGAAGGTTATTAGTTTTTGACGATTGATGCCTTAGAAACATCGCTCGTGTTAGCTGGGACCACCGAGTAGACAATAATGAGGCTAGGTGCTGGGCATTAAGGAAGGGTGATAAATCAGTTGATGAGGTTATGAATCTTCATCGACTGAGGTGGTTGGGACATGTGTTGCATATGCCCAACCACCGTCTGCCTCTACGCGCAATGTTGGCTGATATAGAAGTATGTCGGAAGCGAGTTAGGGGCGGCCAAACCAAAACATGGCACCAGTCCATGAACTCACTGACTGCTGGTTTGAGTCGTGTCGGTAGCTGCAGACCACCTGGATGGGGTCCTCGCGATTACCGTAACCAGTGGCTAGAAACACTGAGTGACATGGCCATGAATCGTTCACAATGGCGCAGATGTATCCACTCATTGTCCTCACTTACATCATGAGTTTTAAATTATTCCATAACTTCCTATCTACGCTTTCTGAACCATTGTTATGTCGGACCACTAAAGAAGAGTGAATAAACTTCTAGGACTAATTCATTTATTCTGGTCGTGTGTAATGTAAACATTACATTTTTATTGTTGTTATGTTCCTCTTACTCTGTCCTCCCGTTTAGTATATTTGCTGTTATTGTATAGTCTTTTATTATGGACTACAGTTAATTAGTTGTGTACAAGTTACGCCTATTCACTGCCACAATCTCTTTTGTTTTGTATTAATGCAAAATCCCTAATTGGTTTGCTGTGCGGTCTGAATTTGTGTATATATAAAGGGATGATTAAAATACAATATGACTGGCAATTGGACTGGATTGATTGTGTCTGGTTGGCTCGTAGCTGCTGTCTTCTCATTTCCGGCTTTGGGGGTTGATAGTCGTGGGGCTGACGTATCCATATTTTGATTGGCATTTATCAAGGGCACACAGTATTTATTTTTTCAATACATAACAACCATATTCTATAAGTTCACACTACTTGTTACCATTATTAATTTATTTTATTAAAGTAACTTCTACTGATGGTGGTGGTGTTAATCTTACGGTGCTATGGAAGTATGTCAACTTGAACCGATGCACGCATGTGTCAGGTTCTATGATGATTTTACATACATACATAGATTAAATGAAATATCGTTGAGACAATGTCAAGAAACAGGACATTTTTCTGTTCTCAGCTTTAGGTTTTAGAACGATGCGAGGTGGAAGGTGACACTTCAGGGACGAGTCAAATTGCCATTTAGCTACTTCACCTTTCCCATATTGGTATTAACAGATACCTACATATGACGGTACATGAGCTTTGGCGATATATCACGAATTGATTGAAGTTAGTGATGTCAATTAATGAATGCCAACTGCCGAGGGATTCTAATAGTTGGTTTGTTGTTGTAGTTGGATTAAAACTAGGGGTCGTCAAATTATAGCGTATTATCAGTCTATAAAGTTACTGAGTATTGGTATGAAACATGTTAACGTGTATGCACTTTCAGATTGCAGTTCGTCAATCGAAAATCACAACTAGCGTTTGGAGATATTGGATGATGGTTTGTCTGAGAATCAGTGATAGTGTTACGGATGTATTGACTCTTCATCTTCCTTTTACTCTAAAATTCGATTATTCTTTTTTCCGCACCTTTTGTTTTCATTTTTCCTTGTTGAACTGCATTGTAGTATTTGATCTCATGGCGGTGACTTGGTATGTCAATTTGATTTGACACATATGTACTAGGCTCTACATTATTTATGACTGACCGATCACTGGATTTCGTAGTGGCACTTTACTACATACAACAGTTAGTGCTTGTATTCATTGAATTCAAGTAAATTTAAAGCAGATCAGTCAATTTAGGTAATAATCACAATTAAAACGTACAGTAGATACAAAGTTTGAGCAAGCATTCTTCAAGATTACTGTCATTTTTTAGTAATGATTGAGTTCTATGAATCTTGTGTATATAAGAGTCGTTTGTTTCTAAATAAACCTAATTAAAGGTTAGTTCGAACCATATTGAAATCATCAGTTCCCTTAAGATTTCATCTATGGCTTGTGCGACGACTACCAACTGCCATAATGCAGGGTTTATTGCCAACTACCTATAATGCCATCAGTTTATGAATAAGCTTGGGTATGTTTTTTTTGTGAATAAATTACACATATCATTCTTAACATTGTTTCACTTATCATTTTACAAGTTCATATGTACAATGAACAATTTAATAATATTTACTATTGTGTATGCATATTGAAAATAGTTGGAGGAAAAGTGTAAAGCTTATGGTATCGGCGCAAAACATAATCATATTAATAAAAGAGTTGTTGTAGAAATCAGTTTTGTACGCATTAAATATACTTTCCAATAAAAGGATGATTTTACTACGCAGCAATTATCCCTGTATTAATTTACGGTTAGAAAACATGAATTATGAAAATAGATGTGCATGATCTACAGGTCTTTAATTACAGGTGTACTTAAAGCGTCACTGGCACTACCTAGAACATGATAAATTGGTTGATGCTGTTGTGAATTTTCATCTATTGAGGTTCTTGCGATATTTATGTATGCCTAAACACCTCCAACCTGGAGATACTGATTTGATCTCTGTGGAAGTAGGATGAAAGAAAACTAGGAGTGGTAAAACCAGTAAGTGGTATTAGTCCATTTAGTTGTTGACTGTTGGTGAATACTGTGTTAGGTGTAGATTACCCTGGTGGAGTCCGCAAGTGATAGTTTTGGTCAGTGGTCGGCATCCAGTGGTGCAGATGGTTAGGCGTTCGCGTCAACCTGAAGCCCCTGGTGCGGAATCTGGTGTGCGCACTACTGACGAGTTCCACACTAGAACGAAACAGCTGTCCAGTGCTCCGTAGTTTTCAATGGTACCCTGCCAACATCAATCTGTGATATATTTAATCAAATATATTAATGTAATATACCACTATCGTATCTTCTTTTAAAAGTTAAGTCAAGAAATGTTCAGTAATGTCTTTGAAGCGTACTGATCAGTCGATATTCCATGATCCACATAAGGAAGTAAACTTTGATATATCCCAAAGTGAATGTTTTTCATTTACACTGCCATAAATTAGAGGTCAACTTGTGAAGAAAATGAAAAGCTTAAAGGGATAAAACACTTATCGCAAAAATCTCAAGATTAAGTTTTTCAAAATGTCTATAGTATCACGTTTAGTCTTAAGGTTACTTTCGTTTATAGTTTTTTATCCAGGCTATCAGAGAGTCTGTGAAAGTAAGACGTTTATTATTATGAATTAGTATTAAAAGTCAATAGTTTAAAGGTTACCAGGTTATCTTTGATTCGATCCTTAATGTTTACTAGAAGAGCAACTATCCATTAAGTATTAGAATGATTTATTCATCGCAAATTCCTCTGTTTATCTTTAACTGATGATTATTAATATGTCCAGTCTAGCATAACCAAATACCTAAAATCAAAACGTGAAATCACATCTTTAATAGCAATTTATGTACTTATATACAGCATTCATTTATTACATAAACTGATGTTTGAGTGAAAAATGCCGAATCAAGTACTTACTGTGCTTTTGATAACCTTAGCCACTTTAAAGTTATCTACAATGTCAAATAGACAGGCTCAAATACATATTTATTTATTCTTGTTTATAATTAAATTTTGTAATTATGCATCAGGGTGAATACTTGATTGAATTTGACACAGATAGATGTTAGTAGGGTACCAGTGAAAACTAGCATAGTTGTTTTGCCAGAGTATGGGACTCCTCAGCACTCTATATTTCGCCTCAGTAGTTACACGTTAGCATATACCTAATCCTCTGTACTATTGGACAGGCAGGCATACAATACTAGAATTCCCACTTACTCCAATTTTGAATATAACGCAACAATCATCCATTGTCATTGGGAATAACTGACTCACTCCCGACATGTCTGAACTCCACCAGTCACAACTCATTACTATCGTATTATTATACTACTGTTTCGTATTATTATAAAATTACTAGATTGTAGTAATGATAATTGAATATTAATTAGATAAGTGTAGAATGTAACAATGATGATAACATAATAGTGATAACAATGAATCAGTAAATGAAAGTCATTATGTACATAAAATAGAACAAGAATTGAAACTGTATAGTGATAGAGATACAATAAAATACATGATAGATGATACATAGAAACAAATTTTGATAAACAACTTAACATTGATGTTATCCACCCTACTTCTTTTTTTTTTCTTTAAAAAGGAAACATCATAAATTATAACAACTAATTACATTCACTTATGAATAGTGATATGTTCTAATTTCGGCTATATACTAAGATGATATACATTTCCAACTATTACAGTTCTAGTTTATTATGTAATCTTTCAGTTGGTACAATTAATTTAACTGATATACATCAATAAGTAAACTTTGAATGTTATTCATGTTGTATAAGGTTAACAATACTATTCAAATTGATATCGTTGATTTACTAATTGAGAACTAAGTGTTTCAATTTTATAAATTCATTTCTTCGTAATGTTTAAATGGTCAAAAGTATTTCACTTAGATTCTTAAATTTTTATTTTGTAATAAAATAATACGCTAATTTAATCCTATTCACATTTCATATCAAAAATTTATTTGGATTAATTTGATATCATGAATCGGTTTAAGTTAGACAGTCATTAGACAGCTGTTTCATCTTAGAATAAAACTCTTCAACAGTATCGAATGTGAGAAAGTCACCCACCGTGATAAAGCGTTTACAGACGAGCTAGGGGTATAGTTCATCGATCCATGACGGGGTCTTAGATGAACACTGTTGAAGATTGCCCTACTAGGACTAAATACATGTGCAGTGCTTCCTGGTGATCAATGGTTGTTTAATTTAGACCAATTCGTGATATCAAATTAACATTCACCAAACTTCAAAACACAATTACCTGGAATATACAGTCATAGTAAACTAACATGTGTTAGATAGCTGTTTCGTTCTGGTACGGATCTCCTCAACCGCACTTACTTATGTTCCTACCTAAGGTCGTGCGTATTATCTTTATGTTATGTGATAATTTTAGATGATTATCAATAGCATAAAATTGTTTTCCAGAAACACTTACTGACTGAACGAATCAAAAGTCTCCAATATGACATAATTTATTCTCATAACAATATAGCATGATGACTTTGTCATCTTCAATTATTCATCTAATTCATTTTTCATTCAATGATACAATCTTCATTATCCGGTTGGAAATTAACTTTAATTGTTAAACTATTGATTTGAAAAAAAAAAAGACAACCCAATTTCATCATCTCAAATATTCGAATGAAATAAATCACTTTATAATGTTTTGTTTATATGATATAATAAACATTAATGAACTAATGAATACTGAATGATGCAGTATAGTCTTGATGATGATCATGACATTTATATCATAGTCTGTCTTATAAACATAATAGATATTCTGAATACAATATGAGCTTAAGTGTTTTAGAATACATATATGGATTATTATTATTAATAGTGGAATCTAGGGAAATAATTTCAGGCTATTTGTAACTCATCAGTCAGATATGTCTGCATCCTAAAGGGTATAATGTTTGTCTTAATAGGAAATGTTGGTATTTTCCAGTTTTGCACAGCTCAGTGAATAACAGGTTACTATTCGAATCTAAAGATACTGGATTAATGAGTCATTGTAATATCAACAATCGGATGCCAATATATCTAATATGATGTAATGATTAGAATTAACGAGAATAGGGAATTTGGTATCACGGCTTCGATAATTCGGAACAGCATCACTTTCATGAAGATCACGAGTATATCTTGGTAATGAATGTTAACTTTTACGTGACTTATGTCAAGCAAGTTTCACTGATGACTGCCTCCATCTAGTATCAACAGCATATTATATACTTAGACTAGTGGTCTCAGTACAACTCAGACGTCTGAATCCTATAACCACTAAATGACTAAATAAATAAATATTATTCACCAGTCAGCGTTTACTCAGTGTAAATACCCTATTTCAATATCAAGTCATTGAGCGTACGAATAGCTCAGTTTTAAAAGTTACAGATTAAAAAATTCGGTTAATCCAATAAATAATGCAAGTTCTCTCAAAGTTTTGTAGTAATGAAATCCAGCTAACGCGAAACTTGTATCCGATGGTACTTTCGACTATCTTTAGCCACCTAACATCACGAAGAAATGTACATTACAACATTTATTTAATCTGCGATCATTAATGTTAATTTATCAAAGCAATTGTTGACAGTCAGTCATGGGCACCGTTACACCTGGCACATACGCGCATGGGTCCAATTTCCCATACTATCCTGAAACGAGATTGAATTTATGAGAATAACACAACAGTAAAATGCAACAAGTAGGGAAATAAAGCAAAGTGTGTGCGAAAGAATGAAGAAACTTAAGAAGCAAACAAAGTCCGAATGTGATCACACTTGCGCCAGTGCGACCGATTGTGAGGTATGTCACCAAGTATCTCCATCCACTGATCCTGTTTATTACTTAGCGAACCTCAACGTTATGGTTAGTCTGCACTTACCAACATGGCTTCGATCAACGAATAGAGACTCTGTGAACTGACACCTTGCTTCAGTTTGGCCGTCCCTATCTTTCATCCATCCTATTCATTCGTCAGCTAGCAACGTGATATAAGGCAGGAGGTGGTTAGGCATATGTAATACATGTCCCAACCATCTCGGTTGACGTCAGTCCACGACTTCATCCACTGATTTCGCCGTTTTTTTCCCTTA
Organism: Schistosoma mekongi; assembly: GCA_034768735.1. Taxonomy (NCBI): domain Eukaryota; kingdom Metazoa; phylum Platyhelminthes; class Trematoda; order Strigeidida; family Schistosomatidae; genus Schistosoma; species Schistosoma mekongi. The sequence goes on along the minus strand of CM068306.1, from coordinate 6,090,407 downwards.
GATAATATGCCTAACATTAATATCACTTACTAGTCATTTCATGATATCCAAGTGAAACTTCGAAAAATTCTATAATCAAAGATCCGTAACCTATGAATAACCTTCCATAGCATATATTACACTTGTCTTTATAAAACATGTCAAAACTACTCATTAATAGAAAAATCATTCATATTAACATTGAATGAATAATACGATGGTGAGTAGTATCAATAAATGTAACTATTAATTATTAAAGATGAGACAAAAGTAGACATACACATAACCACATAATTTATAACTAATTTTTAATCAATAAATTGAACACCTATAAAAATCAATAATGTTCCTTAATACTAAAGTAATAAAAGTAGTGTTGTGGTAGAGTAGCAAATCTAATATTTAGGTGATTGAATATATCACAGACTGATGTTGGCAGAGTACCATTGAAACTTCACAGCAGTGCGTACCCAGATTTCTCACCAGAGGCTTCAGGTTGACGGTGAGCGTTTAACCCTCTGTACTATTGTGTCTGCATTCAGTGGTGGAATTCCCACTTCCATCAATTTGTGATATACATTGAGTGGTCAGGTTTTGTATGTATATAGATGGACAAGTGAAATATAATCTGACTGTGTGTGGGTTGGTTTAGTTATTTTTTGTTCTTCCTTCAGGCTTGGGGACTAGTAGTAGATGCGTGCGTGCACTGATTGGTACTATCGAAGCCACTGTTTTACGATTGCACGAATTTTTAAGATATAACAGCTTCATTTATTATTTACTAACAAGAATACGATATAAACAGTTTTGAGCATAAAATATACAGCTTACATAAACCTACAAACTAAGCAAATATATTAAAATCATAAGATACTTTGACAAATTATTACATGACTAATTCAGCCTAATCGGTATGAATAAAAACAGATGTGAAGTGAAATCAATGAATCAGGTAACGATGAACTGGGAGCTGATTTTGTTGTACCTATTGTGGAAGAGTGGCTTAATGATTAAGCGCCAAGTTACACGTTCGAAACCCGTTCCACCTACTGCAGTCAGGCAACTATATAGTATCATAAGTTCTAACACTTACAGAAGACAAATTGAAAAGACTTCTTTTCTATTCTCAACTAATGTACTAGATAAAATGTTATAAAATTAGAAAACACTTATCAGAGAGACAAAATTGTAGAAAATATGAAATGGATAATCAATGTTTTGTCAGTTAGTATGAATATGTTTGAGAGGTATTTGTTAAATGGTTGTTTCATGGTAATGTGATGGATACTTGAAAGATTTACTATAGTAGAATGTCGTGTGAAAGTTGTAACAATACACAGTCAATGAGGGAAGTTGCAGGACGATAAGAAGCAAAGCCTATTTAGGATGTGTACACGATGAAAAGAGAAGCAAAAGAAACAAGCATAGAACCAACCTGGAGTAAAGATCACAAGCACCGTGAGAACAGATAAGTGAAGACAATGTATACATTATTTAAAACATTCTGCCATTTCACCAAATAATGCATAATCTCTATCCAACCAGCCGTTCTTCGCAGCATTTTTATATACCATTGTCAGCAAGCTTCCTTTCATCATAATAGCTATTGCTGAATAAATAACTATACAGTGGTACCAAGGTTTGTGTTAAAATCATTTTAGGTGGGTACTTGCTGGAATTTATAAAACAACCTGAGTTTGAATGTACCCCAGAGAGTGTGGAAAGACAGTCGTGAGGGAGTTGGAGGAACTTGTCAGTAGTGTAGACAAACAACAATCTTGACAATAATAACACATTAATGGAGATCAACGATTGACTTACACAAAAAATATTCAGGTTTAAAACTAGAAAATGCCCAAATAATTAATATGGTATGAAGTAGTAGAAGTTTCATCTGTTTCCACTTTTCTGCCTGATACATATATATATATATATATATATATATATATATATATTGATAGATAAATAGATAGATATAGATATATAGATAGATAGCGTGGCATTCATCCATTGTGATTGGTGATAACTGTCTTACTCTTGATAAGTCTAAACTGCATCACTCTCATCTGAGCAGTTTCAATTCAGAATGACACAGCTGTCCAGTTCTCCCTGATTTTCAATGGTACTCTACCAACATTAATCTGTTATATATTCATCCAACTAAATTAACAATATCTACAATGTAGAATAAATAACCATTTTAATTGAATCATAATATTATGAAAATATTGTTACATAATATAGATTTCTCCCTGTCACTTTCTCATAGTTATAATGAGGTATGTTTTCATTAAAGAATTACGGAGAAATAGTCATAAAATAATATGAGGTTGTTATGAATATTTGTAATGAAATTAGACAATTTAGCCAATGTATAACTGAACATCTTCTAACATGTTTCGGACAGTGACAAATAAAAAGATAATGTAGATTGATTTTATCTCATTTCTTAGATAAAAGTCATGGGGTATAGTAAACGAAATAATTTAAAGTAATCTACTGTATACCATCAACCTTTCCTAATGAGGTTCATTTTTGTTCATTACCCAAAGCTGATGCTATAGTGATTTAAACAAACAAGACTTGTGAATATGTGCAAAAGAAATTTACAATACCCCTACTTTTTCTCTGGCTAAATATAACTTCATAAATATCTTCATGAACTTAACACATCTTCAGTTTTGTGTTTGTTTAATTTTATTTGAATTATGTTCTCCTCATCCCTTACGTTAACTATTGGATTAGAACTTTTATGCATTTTCACTGCCTATTACGTAATTGAGTTTCTTCTATCGATTATTATTTTAAGGAGTTTGTCTTAATCAACTTATTCTTTCAAGTTTTTATGAGTTTCCTTTGTTGAATTGTTTATTTAAGTTGTCTTATTAGTTTTATCATTACTACTGGTACATCTATCCTCTTAGTATCAATTTTACTTTTGAATGATTATGATCAACAGTTACGTAACACGTCTATCTAATTGTCACAACTGAATCACAGATTCCTTTAAGTGGTTTGATATTTTGAATAAAACATATAAGAGTAGAGCCTGATAAAGATGTAACCGGTGAAGCTATATTGTTCACTTATATGTGTTGCGCTAATTTACAATGCTGCTTGATCAGCTCATTTTTTACTCTAATGAAGAAATCAAATTAATACATAATTTCACTGATTGATTTGTTAAGTACAGTTTACTTGGAAAGAAGTCAGTATATAACTCCATGGTCTGACGGTTAGTCTCAAAATGAAGGTAATTTTATTTTCCTATCCTTTCTTTGAAATGAATTTTCCGTTCTCCTAGTTGTTCTTTGACGGTTTATGTGGCCACATTTCGAACAGATTTTGCATTACCACTTATATTGTCATCAAGTCTCGTTTTACGGTTAAGAGTAGTAGATTTAAAATTCAGTTTGATATAACGAATTAATCTGAATTAAACAATCACTGATCACCAGGAAGCACTAGACAACTGTATCGTCCTAGTATGGGACTCTCCAAAAGGGCGCATCCACGACCACATGTGATCGAGCTTAGAATTTTCTGACTTCTGGCGATCGCTTTACAATTATACCACTGAGCCGGCTCCCGACGATTGATATTTCTAATTCAGTCAATTTATTGAGATTTTTAGTCTGGAAATTTATCGCAGATCCCCGTCTTTAGTTTTAGCAACCAATCAGTGACATGCACTTTTGGCGTGATATATGTCACCTTTATTCTACATGTAAGCCGTTTTGGTTGACGTTCTTCATCCTATCATCTACTTGCTTCATAGTAATATTTTCAAGGCTATTTCAAATGTCTCATCGGTTCGAATGCCTACTTATTTCTAACTTATTTCGATTTCTACACCTTCATTTATTAAGTGGTTGTTCTATGCAATTGACTACGTTTGAAAAAAAAAACTTGATCTTGACAGGCCCCTCTGTTTCTTGTTTCCCAACATGGAAAATTTAAAATGACACCCAGGAAAATCCATAAGACCGAAATTTAGTAATCTGCTATTTGATTACAGACGTCGTTGCAGCTCCGTCAGTCGATGCATTTAAAATGTTAAGTCAGCTGAAAGGTTACCATCCCCCACGACTAACAAGAAGAATTCAATTGTAAAACGCTAATCGGGTATTCTCTATTGGATAGTAGGATATAGAACTTTATACCAATTTTTAGAATGTTGTATACTGGTAGAAAGTTTTATAAATGCTACGATGAGGCGAACTAAAAATTTTGAAGTTTCTTAGTTCAATTATATAAGTAGAAATGCATTAAAAACTCTTTGAAGCAGTAGAAACTAATTCTACTAAAAAAATAGAGAAAACAATACTGTTCAACCAAAGTAATGTGTTTAGTTGTATGTTATTTCAATTGCTTATTACTGGTACTCATGATTTCGTGCATCCAATAATTTCAGCATGGTTCAATTTTAGAAAAAAAAATGATTTGGTCTGGATATTAGAACAATTCAAGCTGATCTTAATTAATGCATCTCCGTGGTTTTAGTCAAATTCGTAATAAAATTATTGTTTAACATCGTAATTGGGTTACTATTGGTTAAGGTTAACCAAGTGCGTATTATGAAATCAAATCTTGGTTACCTTGATTAACACAATCAATTAATCAATGCCTGTTACCCCATGTGGAAAATTGGCTGCCGACCACAATTCTCCAACCAACTCTGTCCTGGGCTTTTCTTTTCCTTCTCTTCCTAAGTGCTGTTTATTTGCATGTCTGTCTGCAAATCCTGAAGCAATTTGTTATTGGGTCTTCTTTTCCTTTGGCTTCGAAGACTCCATGTTGATGCTTATCTTATGATGCATTTTCATGATTTCCTTAATGTGTCCTATCCATCTCCAGCGTCTTTTCCCAATTTCTTCCTCTGCAGGATTTTGTTAACTTTGTTATCTGCCACAGAAGGATTCTGTTGGTGGTATCTTGCCAACTGATCCGAAGTACCTTTCACAGACAGTTGTTTATAAATACTTGTATCTTTTGAATAATGCTTTTCTTAGTTCTCTTTGCAAGTTTCAGCTTCATACAATGGAACCGTCTTAGTGTTCGTTTTGAAAACTTTGACTTTAATTTTGGCTGACAGTTGGTTTGAGTTCGAGATGTTTTTCAGTTGTAGAAATGATGCCCTTGCCTTGTCAACCCGTGCCCTTACATCTATCACAGATCAAACCCTCTTTGTTTATCGATGATGCTGTCCAAGTACGTAAAGGTTTCAACATCTTCCAGGATATTTCCATCAAGTGTAATTGGGTTAATGTTCGTTGTTTTGTATCAAAGGATCTTGCTTTTCCCTTTGTGTATGTTGAAGCCTATTGCTGCCGAGACTGCTGCTATATTGTTTGTCTAAATCTGCATTTGATTCTGTGTGTGGGATTTGAGAGCTAAGTCGGTCATCTGCAAAGTCCACGTCATCTAGTTGCAACCATTTTGTCCACTGTATTCGTAGATGGCCTTGAGATGTTGCAGTTTTCATGATCCAGTCGATGACCAGTAGGTAGAGGAAGGGCGAGAGTAAGCAGCCTTGTCTGACCCCGGTCTTCACTTCGAATGTATCCGTGAGCTGACCTCCATGCGCGACCTAACAATGTAGTCCATCCTAAGAATTCTGAGTGGTGTTGACTATCTTTCCAGGTACGTCATAATATCGTAGAGATTTCTCCTGTCCATGCTGTCAAATGCCTTCTCGTAATCGAGGAAATTTATGTGAAGTGGTGAATTCCATTTAAATGATTGTTCAACAATGAACGTATAGTAGCGATTTGGTCAGTACTCGATCGATCGTTGAGTAATCCGGCCTGTTGATCTTGAAGTTTAGCGTAGACTAGATATGTCATTCGGTTTAGTAACATTCTGTTGAGGTCTTTTACCGGTTCTCTAAGTTGATAAGATCTCCTTTCTTTGGTATCGTGATGAAGTACTTTCCTTTCTCGTCTGCTGAAATTTGTTTTTCCTCCAAAATTTTCCTAAAGAGAATGCGTAGTATCTTTGAAGCTACTTTTATATCTGTATTCAATGCCTCAGCTAGCATGTTGTCTGGCCAGTGGATATGGTGCCACCTATAATCATATTTCTGAAAGCATATAGGTTTGCAAACCTCTCACCGTTTTCGTTCCTTTCTGCGAGTCCATGCCATTACACGATGTCTTCAATAATCGGTGTTGACCATTCTAACCTTGGCGTTGAAGTCTCTCATCAGAATGGTCAGGTCTCTGGCTGGGCATTTTTCTACGATTGATTGCAGCCATCCATAAAACTGGCCTTTATCGTTTTGGCTGTTGTCGTTGGTAGGCGCGTGGCATCGGATGACATTCACTGCAACCCCTTCCTCCATCAAATTGAAGGATGCTTTGATGATCTTAGGTCCATAAATTTTCTATCATATAATTGCTATAGGTGATTTGTCGAACAGCAGTGCAGCTCCTTGTGTTTGCGAGTCATTTTCTTCTTCCTGAGTGCTGTATTACATTAACTCTCCCTTGGCTAGTCACTTTTGTTCAGCCTGTCTAATCAGTTTTACTCATTCTAAGAATTGTCAGGTCTTTGGCTGAACATTTGTCAATGATTGACTGTAGCCTCGCATAAAACTAGTTTACGTCGTCTTCGTGGCTGTCGTTCGTGGGTGCATAGCACTAAATCACACTCACTCTAATCCTTTCTTTCTTTGTCTTAAGTGATGCTTTAATGATCCTAGGTCCATGGGGTTCCAATACTAATTGTGACTTCCATGCTTCTTGGGACAGCATTAGTGCCACTCCTTGTGTGTGAGGCGTTTTCTTCTTCGCGGCCTGAGTATAAAAGCACATTTCCTGAGGATAATCTTTGGTGTCCAGCTTGTAACCAACGCGTTTCGCTTATTCTAAGTATCTTCACATCGTATCTTTTCATCCCTTCAACTAGTTGCATGCTTCTACCTGTCTCCCACATCGTGCGGACATTCCATGCACCTATATTAATTGTTGCTCTGGTTGTCAGAAGAGGGATTGGCGTCATGGCTTCTGAAGAAACTCGTCTTTCATTATGAGGCGTCATAATATACCTTCTAAGCCCACATTTGTATTATTATGATTTGTAATATATTTTTAGCTTCCATAAATAAACCAGTATCAATAATCTATTTCTTACTTCGTAATTATATGATGGATATAAGGCGCTTGTATCACACTTTTAACATGTAACGCCGGATTAACCTTACGACACAAAAATAAAACTGTTAGTACATAATGTAAAAAGCATGTTATTTTTAATGTTACAGAAGTAACTGTGGTTGACACTTAATGAGCCAAAGCATCCGAAACCGTTTTTATCCTTTTTTTAAAAATAATTTTAGTTAATTTGGTTTCCATGAGAAATTATACTAGGATATTTGCTTAAGTTCAAGAGTACGTGCTTAAAGCCACATTAAATGTCTTTGTTTATTAGTAAATACATGTGATTCATAATAGGCACGGTTAGTGATGGAAACTATCGCATTATATGTACGCAAACCTTATAACAAACGACTTATACATAACTCTACAGTGTCTATAACTACATAAGTTACATAACTCAGTCTAACATGTGACTCAAAATTACAAATATCATAAAGTTTGGGGATTAGATCAAAACCTTCACTGAAAATAATTTCTAAAAATTTCTCATATAACCACTGAATGAACAGAAATTTATGAAAGGTAGCAACTAATGTCTACATTACAGCATGATCAACCAATTTGTGATGTATTTCCAGTCAATTTTAAATCAGTTTTCAATTTTACATTAAAATCAAGTATTCGTTTTGTCGATTCTAATAAGTATGTTTATAAATTAACTTGTATTAATAGAAAGTAACATAAATTTATTGTTCAGTTTCAACAACATTAGAGTTGATTCATTACTTACTTACTTACGCCCGTTACTCCTCACTGAGAAGCATAGGCTGCTCACCAGGATTCTCCATTTTACTCTGTCTTCAGCAATCCTTTCCAGCTATTTTCAGTTGCTGTTCATTCTTTTGATATCTCCTTCTAATTTTCGACGCAGTGTGTTCTATGGCCTTACACTTTAACGTTCACCAACGGAATTTCATGTTAAAGCTTACCTCTTGATGCAGTCTGATGGTTTCCGCAATGTATGTTCTATCCATTCTCAGCGTCTTTTCCTCATTTACTCTTCGGTTTCTGAGAGTTAGTTTGTTATCCCCTATTGTAGACTGTTGCTGATGGTTTCCAACCAACGGACATTCAATATCTTGCATAGAAAGTTGTTTATAATTACTTGTACTCTTCTGAGGATGTTTGAAGTAGTTCTTCATGTTTCAGCTCCATACAGCAGAACTGTCTTGATGTTCGAATTGAAGAGTCTGACTTTAAGGTTGTTTGACAGTTGTTTGAGTCCCGTATATTCTTCAACTGTAGGAACGCTGCCTCAGCTTTGCCAATCCTTGCCTTTATATTAGCATCGGACCCTGCTTGTTCATCGATGATACTTCCTAGGTACGTGAAAGCATTCACTTCTTCCAGAGTTTCTTCATCAATTTTAACTGTGTTGGTAAAGTAGAAAAAACACTGGAGTAAGAAAAATGTATTCTACTACTACTACTAGTAGTAGCACATTGCTGTGCGACAAGTATTCAAACCAGGCATATATCAGAAAATTTTCGACTATTATTATCTTATAAATAAGTGTTGTGGAGATTGTTGACTGTCAATTTTGATATCGCAAATCGGTCTAAATTAGTCGACTATTGATCACATAGAAGCACTGGTCAGTTGTTTCTTCTTAATACTGAACTCTTCCACAATACTTATCCACGATCTCAACGTTGATCGAACTCAGGATCCGCAGGCTTCGTGGCAAACACTTTACCATTAGGCCACTGGGTCTTTATTATGACTGAACTTAGAAAGTAATAACGGGAAGAATCCATGACAAGTAACTGAACCTGAAGGTCGAATTAACATATTACACCACTAAAACGTTATGGACAGGTGGACACAGACATCTTTACATACGAATGAATCTATCAATAATGGCATACAATACTACAATAAAACTAAAAGTTATTTAAATCACAACATCGTTTGAGTTTGCTTAAACTCACTTCAGAACTCTACCACAGATACCATCCTAGAAGTTACACCATATTCTACTAATGTTACAAAGTTGTTATACTACTAGGAAGCTTATATATCGTCACAAAATATAACGGTAATATAATCCAATTTGTTGAAGACGCTGACGATATTCAATCTTGCATGCTGTGTGAGTAACAGTGTAAATATATTCAAGTTGAGTTATTTCACTCTATACAGAAATCGTTACTCCAGGTCAGGTCTACATTGTCTGTAGGAATGACCGTATAAAATGGAGTATCAAATTGAGTACGTTAACTAGTTTACTTATCTTAGAAGTCTGATGAACTCTGATTGGTTGGAGTCTGACTAAATATTGACCTAAATTCCGAAATCTTTGTGGCTTTCGCCAAGTTACATCACTTGTGGCATAGGTAGGATATTTTTCTACTAAACGAAGGGGATTTATCTGTACTTCCCGTCACTATATTTTAGCCTATGTAAAGTATAGGCTACAAAAATGAAATACATGCTTGGATAGGCGATCTTTGAGCATAGGTGTATTCGAAGTATTGCTTACACTTTCTACAATGACCATGTAGGCAACTATAAAGTTAGGCACGTAGAACTAGATGAGGTTGTAAATGTTTATTGACCGAGATTGCTGAAACATGTATTAAGTGTGCCTAAACACCTCATACTTCGTCACATAATCTTGGTTTCTATGGAAGTAGGGTGACAGGAAAATAGGAGTGGTCACATTGTAACTTCAGATCATTCCAAGGCGTCAGTGGCTGTTGGTGGGTACCATAATTGTATTTATCGACTGTGTGAGATTGAAAGCAGCTATAAACAGAACATTCCAGAAGCTAGATTAATGTAACTCAATGCTCAATAACTCGAAATATCAAACAAGCAATTACAGTGAAGCAACATTTACTTATAATGCGCATTAGGGAAAATAAGCAACATAATTCTATTCATATTTTACTTGATTAAAGTTAAGAATGAAACAATAATTATTGGTTTGATTGCGTTCTCTGAGATAGATGGTTTAATTGTGGAGCTGTTATTTTCATTCTCGTCGATGATGGAAAGTATTTCGGGTTGTTTAGTAATATCTTTACTACTTTACTAGGGCTTGCAAATGATGATGATTTATAATTATATAAGTTTCTTTATTTGGTTATTCGTTTTTGATTTTTACGGGATGGGGTTTCTAATGCCATTCCCAACTTTCCTTCATTGTCTGGGATGAAGACCAGCAGTAACCTTAGGAAAGTTTCCAGGCTGATCCGCTTGCTAGGTGTCATAAGCAACAACCATTTAGCTGAGGAAGAAATTGGGAAAGGTGTTAGAGGTGGATAGTACACATATTGAGGAAATCACCAAACTACTTCATAAGACAATTACTAAAGTGGAATCCTAAAAGCCAAAGGAGAAGAAGAAGACCAAATAACACATTTCATCGGGAATAGGGGGTAGATATGCATAGAAGAAACAGCACTTGGGAAGAGCAAAAAAAAATAGTTCAGGACAGTTGTTGTTAGAGAACGCTGGTCAGCGGCTTATGCTCTAAGAGGAGCAACAGGCAAATGAATCAATCTAAACGTTGTTTACAAAACAAATTGTTGGTTCTTTATTTGTATACATTACAATTCTTTGTACCATTACGACTGTTAATTACCAGCATCTGTATAGACTATTAGTATAGAGTCCAGTCATTGATACTTCTACACTTGACAAATTACAAAAGTTCCTGTAAGAATGAAAACCAATAGAAAATATGAATAGATAACCTCTCAGTAAACATATCAAATTAACTTATACTTTCTAATAAAAGTAATCAATTAGAATAAGAAATGATACAAGTTTAAAACAAACATAATTTAATGATTCGAACTAGAAGTTAATACAATTCATTACATCTATATTACACTTATATAATTCAATGAACACTTAAAATTTGTTTAAATATATCAAGGTTATTAGGGTATATTTACCTTGAAGATAGTCAATTACCTAATTTGTACTTCCTAATGAATACATGACCTCATTTTCGTTTAATTATCTCCTATTTAACCTTCAACTTTATTGTTCTATTTATTATCAAAAATCAATGTTATTAAAAGCAAAATACAAAACAAAAGGGAACAGAAGTAAACAAAAATAAAAAGGTAATAAATGTACTGATTAAAGTTTACATTTGATTGTAGTTTGTTTTTATCAGGTTGAATTGATTCATAACATTTTCAATGTTTATTATGGTGTATTTTATTGGATGGAAATATAAACTAAACACCTCTGGTTACTTCATTAACACTGAAACTTGTTATATAGTTTTTTTTTTTAATTCCTACGGAAACAAGAATCACAAATTGTAAAGTAACAAAATATTGCTTTTTCGAATCATTTTACTGCATTCTTAAGTACATTTAGAAGAAATAGAAATACAATTAAGAATAGAATAGTTAAGAATAGATTTTCCTGGTCGGTTATGACACTATACATTGACGACAAACTAACATTGTCGTCAGCAAGCGATTCATTACCAATATCATTTGACTAAATAACGCTAGAAACATGATCATTCAGCTGAAATATCTTAATTTTATAGCACGTAAGTGAAGAGTCAAATCAATAAGATGAATTATCTAAAAAGTATTGTGTAAATTAGATTTTGACTGGCAAGTGGAATCAAGGACGCTCGTTTTGTTCTATTTGGTACTTGTCGGCTAGATGTACTTGTATTCCAATATCAGTGTTCATACCGGGATTCCAACACAGTTTTTTTTCGGTAAATGCCACCAATTTCACCACTAGACTACTGAGTCCAGGAAACCATACATGTACAACGAGCACATATGTAGTTAGGATGAGCTTGTATTTTTCCGTTGATTTGTCATGGACTGAAGCTGGTCAATCTCTGTTGTTATGTGTGCATCACGGTGTGAATATCAACACTAGGATGCTGGTACATGCAACCAATGAGTCTCATACAAGAGGAAACGCGCATCCTGGATTCTGATTGCTAGTCACAATCCGACCTATAGAATACTTGTATACTACCGTTATATCAAGACAATCCGCTAAGGATGAACATATAGCAACAGACACTGACTAGCTTCAGTTCATAACTAATCTACAGGAAGATAGTAGTACATTTTAATTATCTACAAAGCATTTTTCTATTGGACCAAAATGAACACAGTTAAAGTTAGAAAAATTTTAATATATGACAAAATTTCCTAACTCATAAGTTTTACACTACAGTACTCATAAGTATATTAGAAATACATTACAGGTCGGCAACCTAATTGTTATGGAAACATGGGTAGTTACATCCCGTAACTTTTATTCGTCTATTGATTAGTTGTGGAATTTCAAGCAATAATTTTCACTTATATCGATTTGTGATATATAGCACTACTATCATTCATTGTCATTAGAGACAACTGTCACACTCCTGACAAATCTGAAAGCTACTGTTCACGAATTTTCATTAAAGCTTCAGGAACATTTGGAAGTTAGCCACTAGTGAGCTCATTAGTGCAATTGAATTGAGGTAATTATTTTTGTGGAGATTGGTATTTTAATTGATTTAATACGTCACAGATAGATGTTGGTAGGGCACCATTAAAATCAGGGAGCACTAAACAGCTAATTTGTTTTAGTGTAGAACTCCTCAATAGTGTGCACCCTAAATTCCACCTCAGGGACTTCAGGTTGGTGAACACTTAACCCTCTGCACCACTTGACCGGCATATAGTGGTGGAAATCCTAGTTCCATCAACCCGTCATCTGTAGCGCGACGATCATCTCGGGTGCGCACCATAATGGTTCATTAATAATAAATTACTCGTTTACCCTATGATAAATGGTTTTACCTTCTATAATCAAAAGTACAAACAAAAACAACAAAAAGATAACTTAATTTAGGCTGTTCCTGTTTTTACTTTTCATTCCTTGATTATGTAAAGCGTATAAGTTCATTACAGATATTTAAAAACTAGAACCGACTTTTTGCGAAAATCCCAAGAAATTATTCAACCAGCTGCGTCCGCAAATCTCTTCGCCAGATTTTACCAAGTTCTGTTCATTTTTTGCATGTCTTTCCCCAATTCCTGAATCAATGTGTTATTAGGTCTTCTTCTTTTCCTTTAACTTTCAAGATTCCCAGTTGATGCTTAACTTATTAGGTGGCTTTGTGATTTTCTCAATGTGTGTCCTATTCACCTACAACGTCTTTTCCTAACTTCTTCCTCTGCTAAATTTCGGTAACTTTGTTTTCTGCCACAGAAGGTTGTTGATGATGGTATTGGGTCAACGGATCCAAAGTTTATTACGTAGACAGCTATTTCAAACACTTGTATCTTTTGAATGATTCTTTTCGTAGTTCTCCTTACAACTTTCATCTTCATACAATAGAAGTGTCTTCACATTTGTATTAAAAATACTGACTTCTATATTAAATGACAGCTGGTTTGAGTTCCACATGTTTTACAGTTGTAAAGAAGCTGCTCTTGATTTGCCTATCCGTGCCTTTACATCCGCATTAAATATTCCTTGTTTATCAATGACGCTGCCCCGTATGTAAACGTTTCCACATATTCCAGGGTTTCTCCGTAAAGTGAAGTGTGACTAGGTTGGTGTTCGTTAAATTTTATCGAATGATTTTATATTTTTCTGTAGGATTAATGAAGCCTATTACTATTGGGAGAGGATGCTGCTACGATGTTCGTCTTCACCTGCATTAGTTGCCATTTGTGGGTTAGAATAGATAGGTCGCTTGCAAAGTACAAGTCATCGAGTTGCATCCAGGTTGTTTATTGAATTTCGAGAGCAATTATTCAGTAAACTAAAAGTGATACCTACCATGAGACTTGATGGATCTAAATTCACTTCGTGATTGAGTCGTGTAAAAAGAAAGAGTTTTGTGGAATACAATTTCTGAATAAAACAATGGAGTTTATGAAATATTTTGAAATACGGTCAATTACAATAAATGTAAAACAGAAACATCGATAGGACCACTTAGGATGGGCTTTCGTCTGCCCTATGATTACCAGTCCCTAACGAAAAATTAAGAAAACAGAACAACTGAGCCAACTATCAGACAGTCAGATTATATTTCACTCATTGATATACATCTGCACAAAATGAAGGAAATAGTCTTCTGAAAGTTCACAAAGTTAGTTGCCATTCTTGAATCGACCAATAGAACAATTTGGTTTTCAACTGGTATTTGGGCAAAACAACTAAATGCACAGTTACGATTATTATTAGATAAGAATGTTATATTCAACCAAATTTTAAGTGTAATCACATGTTAAACATTTTGATGTAGTTGAGTAATTAAGGTAAGAAATTTCTTTCAAAATTGTTTTATTTGCAAAACGACAACTAAATGTAAATATATGTTACGTAATATGTGATGTAATTATATAACCAATTGAGGAGAGATATCATTAACAATCAGAAGTTTAATGCATAACAGAAAAGATTTATACAAATATTCAGTAATTAACTACAACTAACATGATATATAAGAGAAACAAGAACAAAGTGTTCAGTAGAACATGATGATAATCTATTGGATTTTGTTACATTCTCATCAATTATTCCTTACAACCTATGATATACTTTATAATCAGAATTTTGCATAATAATTATGATACTACTTTTATATACAAATTTGATCAAAGTTCAATACATTTAATGATGCTAGAGCAAAGATTTAAGTTTGATTCATAAGATTTTAAATGAAGAGGTGACGATCTAACAACACTGAATTGATAACGGCATGTCGTACAGTTAAATAATTGATCGATTACTTAGTGGAATAGTTGAACTGAAATATTATGAATAGTTGACAATGATGAATTAAAAATTGGATATATCCATCGTCAACATCGATATTGAGAATTATTACTTTACCTACAAATATAGTAACATATGAACTGATCTACGTGAATGAAATAGACACATACGACCAGTTGTAACTAAACATTAGGCTAACAAAGTTTGTTTTTTTTTTCATTCCAAGCTGAACTGACGTGATTACAAAAGTTGGTACTCAAAACATTCAAATTCATTGTACCATAACATTGTTCATATACTAACAGAAAGAAAAGAAAACCATTTGTGACAAAGTAAATTGATTAATAGACAATCGATTACTGATGTGTTTTTATATGCTGAAGTAATTACAATCAAGTGTCATGAAATAATGGTAGATATCTCCTTACGATGTCAACGTTTTAAGTTCTTTCTTTCAACATTTAAATTCTTCTGATCTCGTAATTGTCATGCGGTTGTTGTGAAGATAAACAAGAACTAGCTATACTTTTGTTATCTTTAATTAAATGCAAAATTATTGATAACGAATATCTCTGTTTGCATTGTTCGAGCTAACTTCTCTTTCTGTTATTTACTGCTGACACTTTTAAAGTGGTTCATCGTAACAACTAGATATCTTGAGTCATTTCGTTACTAATTTGTTGTTGTCGTCGAATCTTTACCTATATATTTCAAACGCTATTATCTATGCTTGAATCTTAGGTCCAGAGGAATCAGTTTGTTAAATATGATGTCTAAAATATTGGCTTTCAGAATGCTTCAACGCTTAACTTAAGCTTGTGAAGAGCAGACTTGAAAAAACTAAGGTGGTTTCACACCTTTACATGGTTGTATACACCAAATATTCACAGTTCGGCAGGTTCTAGTGCATACAAATACTTTTCAACGTCCAATATTAGTTGTGTTCCTTGACCTTGATACGCCGTTTGTTTCTATCGTTCGTGAGGTTCTCTGGCAATATCTGTCATCAAAAGATTCGTCAAACAAGTAAGCCAGCCTTCTTCAGGCTCTCTTCTCAAAAACCACTGTTCGATTCAGAGGTTATGGCCAACTGTCATCGGAATCGATCACTTCAAATGATGTTATCCAAAGTTACCCACTTCCCCCATTTTTATTTAGCATTGTCATTTAAATACTTTTAGTGTCAGAGTTTTCGTCGCCTAATTTCTCAAGAATTGACCTTCGCCCAGGAGACAGTTGTAAATATGCAGACGACACAGTTCAATTGAGTGAAGATTCTGACAAAATCCAGAATCTTTAAACATGCTAAGCATCAATGTGTGCATGTTCAGGATACGATCCTCACCATTTAAATGCAAGATATAGCATCAGGACTGGTGTGTGTGGTCGTCAAAATTAATGAAATGAAGTGTGTTATGTATACACAGTGCCATTGATAATTGCCGATCAGTATATGGGCACGTCTGCCCGCTACTGTCAGTCCCCAAAGGCGGAATAGAGAAAACAGCGATTTATGGGACAAACAGACAAAATCGTTTTTGTATTTTAATCATACCTTTATATATACACAAAATCAGACCGCACTATCAACCAAAACTGACAATAATACAAAATAAGAGTAATAGTGAGTGTGAACTGGGGTAACGTGTATGCAGTCAATTAACCATAGTTCATAAATGAGGAACGATATAACCACAGGTAATACCTTAAATGAGGGTATAGGATGAAGGTAAAGTAACAATAATAAGAATAAAATGCTTATTTCATATACAGCCAAAAATAATAAGATCGTTTATAGGAAGAACAATTCTAGAAGATAATCAGCCTTCTTTAGGTGTCCGTCATAACAGAGGATAGTTGAATGTGTTGACCACTTCGCTTATCTTGGGAGTCTAATCAGTCCTGATGGTCTACTGTCTGATGAAATCTCGGCTTGTACACAGAAGGGTTGTTTGGCATTTGCTGATTTGCGTCGCTTGTTTTGTAGGCAAGACATCTGTCTGACGATGTAAGGCCGCGTTTACTGTGTAACAATATTATCCATTTTACTTTACGAGTACGAAACATAGCCATCCAAGTGAGAGAATATTCGTAGGCTCCTAGTATTCGATCACAGATGTCTTCGATGCATTACTCGTGTTTTCTGGGACCACTGAGTAAGCAATACGTAGGTTAGGAATAGAGTGCTAGTTAAATATGGTAAATCTATTGATGAAGTGCAGAATCTTCATTAGTTGAGGTGATTAGGAGATGTGTAACGCATGCCCAACCACTACATACCTTGACAAGCAATATTGTCTGGTGTCTGAGTAGGCTGTTTTTGTACACTTAATTAATAACGACAATTGTCACTGTTTTGTGTAAATGTGATTTTTCCTATTAATGTACTGGATGGTCAGGTTTTGTATGTATATAAATGGATGAGTGAAATATAATCTGACTGCCTGATGGTTGGCTCAGTTGTTCTGCTTTCTTTATTCTGGCTTTGGGGTCTGGTATTCATAGGGCAGACGAGTGCCCATCTTGACTGGTCCTATCGGTGTTCCTGTTTTCTATATATTGTAATTGATCATATTTCAAGATATTACAAATGTTTCATATAAGAACAGTTTTCCTCTGAATGTTAATCCAGTCGGTCTCATAACAAGTATCACTTTTAGATTACTTAATTAACATACAATGTTTTAACAATTCGAATCTTCATTCGTTTTATTATATTTGGCATACATCATTTATTACAGTTTCTGAGATGCTTTACAAATAATGTTGAGTGATTATTAGAAAACACTTAATAAATAAATGAATCAAACAATTACCTGTTGTGTTAGATAACATAGGCTGGAAATAGACCAGCAAAGCATAATAATTGAAGTGAAGTTGTTTTGTGGATACAGGTATTAAATTTAGTTGTTTTGATTAGTTATAGCTTTTTGTTGATTGTATGCCACTGAAAACCTGGGAGTACAAAACTTCTTAGCAGTGCTCATATTTGATTCCGTTAGGGCTTTGAGGTCTCTGGGTGAACGCATAACCATCTACACCATTGGGTCAGCTGGTATTCAATGTTTCAATCCACACTTCAACCTTTTAGTAATACAGCACTACAGTCATCCACTGATATTACTGGCAACATACAATCTCATTCTTGATATGTTTGAACTCTACTAGTCACGATTTATTACTAGACTTTCAGGATTATTCTAATGTTAGTCGGTAATGAAGTGATCATTATAACTGAATTAAACTGTAACAAATAGAAATTACTCAACAGAGTAATTATTGATCATTTAATGTATTACATAGTAAAGTAGGTCATAATCTGACAGTTACATTTAACATGAATTATTCACATTTATTCAGTGTGTAAAACAATTGAAATTAGTAGCAGTAGTAGTTGGTAAATTTGCTGATTTTATTACAATTGTTGTACATCGAAGAATGATGCATACACACTCATACATAAACACACACACATGATATTCAATTGTTGACGAAACTGGAATAAAATCAAGACGTAAAGGTAAGGAGTGGAGCTGACATAACTTCAGATCACCATCTGGTGGTGGCTAAAATGAAACTGAAGCTGAAGAAGCACTAGACAACTGGAGCACCAGTATTACAAAGGTTTAATACAGTCTTTCTCCGGGAGACTAATAAACGCAACGAATTCAAAATAACTCTAAATAATATGTTCCAGGAATTTCATGATCTACTAGAAGAAGATGAGACTACTATGGAAGACAACTGGAAAGAGATTAATGGAATAAATTATTCAACATATCAGTAGGTTTGGGTCGCAAAGAGCAACACCATAAAGAATGGATTCATGTTGGTACTCTGGAAAGATGCAAGAAAAGAGGATCTGAAAGATAACGATTAATAACAGCTAGACAAGAACAGAGAATGCCAAGGCACAGGCCGAATACACTGAAGTCAACAAGCAAGTGAAGAGAAGCATCAGATTGGATAAATGGAAATATGTTGAGGACCTAACAAAGACGGTGAAAAAATGCTTCAAAGGAAGGAAACATGAGGCACCTATACAATATAACAAATTTAGTTGGAAAATTAAGTAAACCTGAATGGCCAATCAGGATAAAGAGTGGCAAACCAATCACTGAAGTGTATGAACAACCAAACAGGTAGGTAGATCACATCAACGAACTCTTGAACAGATCAGCTCCACTGAACTCATCGGTCATCGAAGCAACAGCCACGAATCTCTATATAAACACCTACCCATGAACAGACGAAGAAATCAAAATGACCATCCTACAAATCATGATTGACAAGTCAGCATGGTCGGACAATATACCAGCAGGGGCACTAAAGACAGATATAGTAGCAACTTCAATGATACTCCACACTATCTCTAGGTATATTTGGGAGGAAGAACAGGTACCAGGTGACTGGAAGGAAGGTTACCAAAAAAAATAGATCTTAGCCATAACGAGAACTATAGAGGCATCATACTACATCTAGTACCGGGTAAAGCTTTCAACAGTGTTACTGAACTGAGTGAAAGATTTAGTCAACTCGCAAATTTGAGATCAACAGGTCGGATTCCTTAGAGACCAATTGTGTACCCTTCTAATCGCTACTCTACGGTTCATTTTTGAACAATCAATTGAATGGAATTCACCACTTTACATCAACTCACCCGACTATGGAAAAGTATTCGACAGCTCGAATAGGAGAATATTATGGAGCCTTCTACGACATGTTGGCGTACCCGAAAGAATAGTCAAAATTATATGTAATTCTTATGACGGACTACATTGTAAAACCGTGCATGGATATCTGCTTACAGATTCATTCGAAGTGAAAATCGGTATCAGACAAGGCTGTTTACTTTCGCCCTTTCTTATTCTGTTGATGGTTGACTGGATCATGAAGACTGCAACGTCTCAAAGCGGCCTATGGTCCACGTGGGATAATAGGTATTGATTGGTTAATTTTTCTATAACGTTTGACGTGATAAGTACTTGATTCCTATTTCATACATTTTCTGTGTAATGTTGATGACTATTATCTATGTAATATACAAAGTACTTTTACCTATAGATTATAATAAGGTGTTGTACAAATATCAATACAGATTCATCAAATTACAGCTCTAACTATAAACACTTTCTCCAAGTTTCTTCTCATCTGCTTACTGGTTATTCGGCACTACCTGTCTCTTTCACTATCATCTACAGAATCAAACGAATTGGATCAAAAATGAAAACAAATCAGTAATGTATGCACCACACAGGCATTAGGTATCCACAGCTTTAAGCCATGTCTGTGAGTCCACAGAAGTGACACCCATATCTTGGCACAGCTGTAAGTGCAAGAGTTTTCTTTTATCTAAATATATTACTTATTACCTTTTTAATAGTCCCTCCCACGTTGGCCTACGATCTTAATTTTCTGTTTCTCATCTTTTTCACACATGTTAAATGGATAATTATTTTCTCAGTTTATTATGTAATCTGTCTTATTTACATACGTTCTAATCACTTCATAGTGCAATTGACTATCTATTTTCTCAAATAGACAAATCTATCTAATTACTTATTATAAATAGGAATGTTCACTATTTCTGTAAATGAACTCATTAAGAAGAAATATCTTATATCTTTCTTAAGTTATGCAACGAGTCGCTTTTCTTAATGCATAAATAACTGATGCTTTCGACGAAGTCATCGTTTCATTAGATGTTGACTGATTCTTCTGTGTAACACCGATATCATTAGTTATAAACTTCTTGCATAAAGATCATTTACCAGTCAAAGTTTGCATTACAAATACACTAAGACGGTTCACTTGTATGAAGCTGAAACTTGTAAAGAGAACTACGAAAAGAATCATTCAAAAGATACAAGCATTTATAAAAAACTATCTATGCAAGATACTACGGATCCGTTGGCCAGATAACATCCTCAACAATCGTATGTGGCAAATAACAAAGTTACCAAAATCCAGCAGAGGAAGAAATTAGCAAAAAACGCTGGAGGTGGATAGAACACACATTGAGGAAATCATCAAACTTTGTCACAAGACAATCACTAACTTGGAATCCTGAAGACCAAGAAAAATAAGATCAAATAACACACTGCTTCAGAAATTGGAAACATACATGGAAAGAATGAACAGCACTTAGGAAGAGTTAGAAAGAAAATCTCAGGACAGAGTTGGTTGGGGAATGGTGGTCGGCAGCGTATACTCCACATGGGGTAATAGGCATTAATTGATTGACAAAGTTACATTGGAATTAATTTGTGTTCAAGTCTTTATATCAAGCTTTACAACCATCTAGTTACATATAACAGAAGTAGATTCAACATACTCCTTTTTTCCAAGCTGATGATTTTCAAGTCACATTAGAATAATCTGAAAGATTCTGTCATATATACATATATATACAAGTAAGCAGATATAAAAAAAGACAAAACTGGCATTTTGTATGATATTCTACTCAGTAATTACTATTTATTAAACTTAAGAACATCACCTCTTTGAATATATTATCTTCAATACATTGAGACGATTCAATCGTCTAATGTAATTGTAATCAAAGAAGAATGAAGAAGAGCTATTTGACGTTGAACATTCGCCATGAAGTTAATGAATACCTACATAAATTACTCAATATATATATAAGAAAACAATAACGAAGGGAATAACATGTATTTTAATTGATAGATTGTTAATCTTCCAACTTATTTAGCTGTAACCAAAGAATCAAGCACAAGCAACTAGTTGAAACATGGCTGCATTTTATTTTGCTAGATTTTCTAAAACTTCACACAACTTGTAATGAGTTGATAATAAGCAGGTTAACGATAAGTGAAAGTAAAGGCATGAATTATAAACTCTGTTGGTAATGAAGTATATTGAAAATTTAGTGTTTTGGTCTATAATCTTGATACTTTAATCACCACTCAATACGTCTTAAAGAGCCAGTCAGATAGGCACTGTTGATGTAAAAGTTACTGAGGATTTGAGCCATGAATACGTTTTTCTATTGTTTTCAGTGAAATATCATTCTAACTTACCTAAAAAGTGTAAAACAGTTTAAATAGATGAGTTTGGACTAGAAATAGAATTAACATTCGGTTCTGCAATACAATTGACACTTAAGGCTAGAAGTATCATTAATTGTATGGATTGTAATTACTAATTAATGATATACTGGGCATTTAAATAACATTAATTATCTTTTAAGACTGTTTTTCGGCAGTCTATTTTACTTATTTTGCTGGTATAGACAGTAAATATTTTATCCCTATTATCATTAGGTTCTCCTTGCAGTATTCCTTTTGTTTAGCACACTGACTGTTAGTATACCACTTTCTATTTATGAACTACAGTTACTCAAGTGTGTATACGTTACTCCAGCTTACTGTTGCTTGCTCCTATTTTGTATTAATGTTGGTTGACAAGGTGGTCAGATTCTATGTATTTAAAAAGACTTTTATAAACATAATTTAATTCCATCTTCTTCATTTACAGCTTGGAACTGAGAAGGCATCGTGCATCGACTAAACATTCCTGTTGGCACTGCTTACTGTACTGTCGTCAAATCAGGTAATCGACCGAACGATTACGCCACAACAAATAGCATATGGGATTTCTAGTTAAAACCGGAAACCTTGAGATCAATGTAATATTGCTGTTTTTATCCCTATGAATTATTAACTCAAATATAGTTATCTCAATGGTTAAAATCAATTAATGAATCCAGACTGTAATTAGCTTATTTACAAACTCGGCACAGCATTTTAAGCAGTATGCTAAATAGTTACCTGCATGAAAGTGCTTTTCTTCACTTCTAAATATTATTACGTAACTTATAACATCTGTTGTCACTTTTTGGAAAAGTTAATGCCATGATTTTTGAAGGGTTTTCCTCCTTGAATTCTTACATTACACAACATGGAAATGCCCACTAGTTTTACACATTTTTTAAAATTCTTCTTTAATGGTTATCTTCGTTTAATTATTCATTAATATGACATGAAGTATAGACACTGGTTTCAAGTAATTGTTACTATTTAGTTGATAGAACTCATCACACATTGTTGTTGGCAGGGTACTATTCGAAACTACGGAGTACTGAACAGCTATTTCGTCAAAGTATGAGACTTCCCAGCAGCGCGCACTCTAGATTTCACTTCAGGGTCTTCAGGTTGGCGAACGCTTAAGTAACTGCACCACTAGACCGGTGTACAATCGTAGAGATCCCACTTCCACCAATTTGTGACGGCGCAACAATAATCAGCTCACTAGTGACTTCAGGATATTCCAGAAGCTCAAGTACGAAATCGTGACTCGTGGAATTTAAACTCGTCGAAAGTGAGATTTATCACCAATGATGATGGATGATCGTCGAGCTGTCAAAAATTGATGAAAGTAAGAATTCTGCTACTGGGTGCTGACCCATTGGTGCAGACGGTTAGGTGTTCTCTAATCTGAAAATCTAAGAGCAAAATCTAAAGTGCACACCGCTGAAGAGTCCCGTACTAGGATAAAACGGCTTCCCAGTTTCCCCTGGTTCACGATGATACCAAAACAACATCAATCTGTGACAAATTCAATCATCGAAACTTAATACCAATCTTCACAAACTATCCCAATTCAACTGTTATTATTGTTTGTAAATTAGAATCAGATGTAGAGAAAGCGTGAAATAATTTGGGTACGTTCGTTGTTTTTTCTTTATTCAATGCAGTGTTTTTATGCTTTACGATATGGATTCAAATCACATGGAGATAAACATATACCTTAATAGTTGATGTGGATCAATAATAAGCATAGGTCGAGTACTACTTCTGAATTAACTTAATTCATCATCATCAGCAGCAACATAGAACCGGGCACATACGCCCATCAGTTCAAGTTGCCATTCCACATTAGCACTACGAAATTACAGAGGTGACGTAATAACAGAATACAAGAGGGAGGAACAAAGTAAAGGTGTGTAGCAATAAATAACAGAATTCAAGGTCTACATGAAGTTAAAGAGTGAATACACTTGAGCCACTGTGACCGATTCTGAGCCATATCGCCTGATGTCTCCAGCCATTTATTGCGACTATCATTCGGACCCCAACTAGGTAATCTACATCTACCAACATGACTTAGACCAGTAGTTAAGGACTTCATGGACTAATACCATGTTTTGGTTTGGCCGCCCCCACCTTTCTTCCATCCTATTTCAACCCTAGCCAACATCGCATGACAGGGTAGACGGTGGTCAGGGATGCGCAATACATGTCCCAACCATCTCAATCGATGAAGGTTAATGACTTCTTCGACTGTTTTACCGTGTTTCCCAAGAACCTTTTTCTAAACTTACTATTACTAATTCAACTATTCCATGATATACGAGCGATGTTACGAAGATTCCTATGGTCAAATATCTGGAGTCGACGCATATCTTGAGTTTTCATTACTCACGATTCGCAGCCATATGTTAAAATGGCGCGGACTGCTGCGCAGTACATCCAGCTTTTCGATGAGACACGGATATCTCGTTTGCGCCACAAGTGCCGTAAATTAGCAAATAACAGTCGGCGTCCTGAATCCTCGATAAGATTTTGTCACACACCGACCCACCAGAAGTGATGAGACTTCCGAGATAAGTGAAGCGATCAACGCATTCAATTACTTCACTCCCTATAACTAATTTAAGAGGAGGAGCAGGCCAGTCCTGGAGTAACATTTTGCATTAGTAAGGGAAAAAGCGCATTCCAAATATGCCTGCATTGTTACTCAGGGTGTTCAAGAGACTCTTGTTCGCGTCTTCACCAAGTAGGATTATGTCGTCTGCATATTCTAAGTCGACAAGAGAACCTCCTGGAAGGGGGGCAATTCCTATAAAGTTAGAATTAAGTGACATTTCTAAGAGTACATCCCTGACGAACCCTACTTGAAGATGAAATTTTTCGTGACAGTTAGCCATTAGCTTCAATCATCTTACATTTAATTGTATTTACTCAATGATACGCAACAAATTTTAATAGTATGCTTAAGGCAACAGGAAGTTGAATAGAAATCTACTTAAAATGATCAACGTAAAATTCTATAAGGAAAAAGGATACTGAAAAACGAGATTGGCCATTAGTCACCACTCAACTCAACGTTTTATGATAAGGTTCCGCTTATGAAATCACCATGTTAACATAATGGCTATCAATTATTTCCAGATTATTAATAGAAGTGACAATTGAACTTAATGACTGAATATTCACAAAAGTTGGAAGTAAGTGCGATACTAAGAAAAAACTTATCTCTTCATTCATATTCATTTTGGTAGTGTATTAGTATCAATCACAAATACACTGCCATGAATATATCATGAACATTATTGAAGCATTTCTCAAATATGGAGGGACAATCTAGTGAGCAATACTGAAGTTTGGTTTAGAGCTCTAGGTACATATGGAAAATTCATTGATGTAGCTGTAGATTCTCAAAATACATATCAATCCATCACCTACCTAAATTCTTAATGTTGAATAGCATTAGAAGAATAAGCTAGAATGGCCAATCGAAGATGTAGTATTAATTTATGAATTTAATGATTAATAAACTTAGCCGTATATTCAAACAAGAATTACTTGGTAAGGGTCATTATAATTATTTTGGTCAATGATATGAAATGCTGAATGGCTCAAAATAAGTCACAATTGAGTAAATGCATTTATTCATAATCTTCCCCTACCTTCAGAAAAACTTTATTTTCAATATCCCTCTGTACATATCATTGTAAGCTCTATTTCGTTTTGTTCTCTTTGTTATCAATTCTTCTGCCCCTTTAAATACGGTAAAAAGGGGAATTGAGAATGATGCATATTTATGCCAAACTCTACGGTGCTACTGACTAATGTATAAATTTGTACAATTATGACTAAGTAGTGACAGTACTGAAAATCACATCCAGGCACAAATTACTGATTTAAAAGTCTTTTATTCATTTTTGACTCCAGGTGGCTGTAATTTTTAAAGATAAGTGGGAATTCAAAGGTCAAACATCATTCTTAAAAGATTTTTTTCACATATCGAATAACAATTCTAAAAGGGTCTTATTTATGAAACCTTTAATTTTGACTGGAATGTATTTGGATCTTCCCGTTGATCTGTCATGGATTGAAACTGGTCAATGTCTTTTGTCATATGTGCATCCTGAGCGGATTGCCTTGATATAACAGTAATACACAAGTATTGTATAGGTTAGATTGTGACTGGTAAGCGGAATCCACGACGAAGCGGCAGCGTTTGACATGAAACGAATTTAGTTCGAATCCCTGTGAATATGAACCTTGGGATGCAGGTACAATTAATTGAAGAGTCCCAAATAGGACGAAACGTGAGTCCTGGATTTCGCTTGTCAGTCACAATCCAACTCAAAACTAAAATTTTGACTGTTACTAATTCTTTGCCATGTTTGAAAACTGACAGCTTGTACTGGTTGTCTGTTTTGTGGTAGCTATGATTGATTCACCGTATTTATTCTCAAATTTATGTAGTATGTTAAAGATAGTTTTTAAACCATAATGAATGTGCGAACATATAATTTCTATCAAAGGTAGTTCCTGACTAAGTAACCATTGATATCCACAAAGCAATGAGTAACTCAATCGTCATACTAAGGAATACTTTCAGTCACCGAGTTCGGTTAATCAATTTGAACAACCTTAGATTATTGTGTTGAGATTCGGTAACCTAACGTTAAAAGAATTTCTGTTTTTGATTTTTGTTTAGGTCATGCATTTAAATTAACGATGAACATGTAAGTAATTCGTGTAAACAAAACAATGTTTAAATTTGTAAGTTATAGTAATCTAATAATGAATAACATTCCCATCTTTACAACTTACGGATAATATAAAAGTGTAAATATCAACATTCTAGTGTGAATATGATTGCATGCATTCAAAGTGAGTAGTAGTAGACTCACGTACATCATTGTACGAAACTAGTTGGTGTAACGGTACGATTGAAAACTAGAATTAACAAAACTAAAATGTGACCTCAGTCAACAAAGTTTCTAAATACTTGGCTGAGTACTGTTGGAAGATACAGATTAGTTGGCTCAGTCTACCAAGTGAAAATCGCAATCGCTGTACGACAGTATTCGGTGAGTTTTGTATGTGTTTTTCCTACTTATCTTTCATGTACATTTTTGTTTCATTCCTTATAGTCGTATTATATGTTGACAATAATCTTGTTCATCTGATCTCCTGTTGCCAATTAGGTATGAGAACCTAAGGTAACAGAAATATGTGATAGGTCCCACACTGTAAAGGACTTAGCAAAAATACAAAAATGTGTTATAATTAAGTAATCCTTCATATCTTTTCTCTCACAAAACAACTACTATCTACTATTCAAGGCATATCATTGATACTATAAGTCATGGAAAATCATAACAGGTGAATCGGTTAATATAAAATCACAATGAAGAACTAATTAATAAAACAATTCAACAACCAACTCAGTATTACTGAAAATAAAGTTGACAATTATCACTTAATCTACTTATAAGTAGCCTGAGGTTTTATACAAAAAACACAAGAAATGCTTTCTTCGGGAATGCGGTGATTTTGTAGAAATAGGTATTACATTTAGTTGATTGTATTCGTTACAGACTGACGCCGGTGATGGAATTAAAAATATACACTACCGTACAATTCCATACTACGACAAAACAGTTGTCCAGCGCTCCATTGTTCTTAGAGATACATTCAGTAGATACCAATAAGTGATGAAGACAACCAACTACTAAATGTATGGATTAACTGTAAATTGAATACACCATTTGAAGTGAACAGCTTCCTTAATCTTAATAAGGCATATAACAAATCAGTTGTTAATGAGATGATTTCATTCGCGATTAAGATTGTACAATCTTGTATTATTGAGTAGTAATATTAATACGACTTAGTACATCCTTTGTGCTATTGGTTTGTATGCATGTAAAAATTGGAGTGTATGTTAGTAAATATAAATAAGATTTTGATGGTGACTGTGAATTCTCCTACTTAAGAATTATCCTGAATGACTTTCAGATGTCAGCATACATCACACTGAGCAAATGATATGCAACTGATCTGTTGAAAACATGCTGGATTTTTAGTGTAGTTGTTGTTTTAAACTTACAACACAATCAGTTACATGAACAAAGCTGTGGTTGTCCACAAACGACTTCAATATTCAATTAGTGTACTTTATCTGGTGATCCCATTAATTTTGTATGTGCTGTATATTTATTAGAGATTTCATTTTAAGTATCCTGAGTTAGCTGTAACCATCTGCTATGAGCCATGTTAATACGCGTAGACTACTTATTTGGAGTCCGCGTAATAATCGTAACGATTGGTTGGAGACTTTAAGTGACACGGCTCAAAGTCGTTAGCGATAACGCAGGCGCATCCACCCATTGTAATCCTTTGAATTCTAATCTTCTAAATTCATCATAATTTTCACTTTGCTAAATTCTATTTTCTCAAATCTCCGATTTCTAATCCTCTCCATTAATACTAACTCAGTTATTACCTCCACTACTCTGAGATCCGGTCTGGTAATAATAATAATAATTTATTTCCTGAATATCAGGCGCAAGACATCTTTACAGGTAAGATCAACAATATCATATCAGATAGTTAAAATGGTTTAACTGTTATGCAGACTTATTATACAATGATGTACAGATATATTGGAATGATACACTTTGTTTTAAACTGGCATTTATCTAGCGTTCATCACAAACATGGCCTCGGGGCGACCTTGTGATGCGGGAGAATAACAGGATGGGTTCTTGCCACCAATACTAAAAGTTACATTTTGACAGAAAATGTAGACAACCAACCTTTTACGTAACATAAACCAATCTCCAAGTTCTGAAAGGAAAGAAGGAGGACAAACAACAGAACCGAACAACAGTATTATGACAGCTATACTTTTCTGATTATTTAAGCAATCAGAAAAGTATGACTGTTTGAACTGACAAATATTTGGATACTAAAGCTTATTTGACAAGTTTTAAATTTTTATCCTTGATAGGTTGGCTATTTCGGAAGTGTACAATAATAGTGTAAAGATCGGGTCATTGTGAAAGGTAAGGTTTCATAAGATTAATGACATATGCTTGAGATAGGAGCCATGAACTCGTATGCTAGATATGAGGTGGTCCGTGACTTATCATGTCTGGATTTCTAGATAGTTCAGGAAAGAGTTGCTGGGTCCTTTTGGTATTAAAAAACAAGCTTATCATGCGTTTAAATAGTGGTAAATTATCACAGGAGTGGATATAAAGTTGTAACCTATTCCATAGTAAACTGTACAATATTATAAAAAAGTTGTTTCGTGATTTGTGTTTGAATTTTTTGGTATACAGTGTTCGGGCCAGATTCCTTAGGTTATATTTGAGAGCAGTCTTCCAGGAGGGTTAAAGGTTGAGAAAGATAAACCGTGAATTATTTTATGAAAATAAATTAGGTTAGATTTTAGATGGCGTCTCCATAGAGGTTCTGGAGAAAGTAACTTACATCTTTCTACATAAGTTTTGTTACAGTTATACTCCAGTAATCGTCGGGTGAAAGTTCTCTGGAGATTTTCAATTCGTACGGCATCTGTATGGTTCATATTAGAGAAGACAAGCGAGCAGTATTCTAGGGCAGGACGTGCGCACATCCTGTATATTGCAAGCTTGGCTTCCATAGTGTAAAAGTTTTGAAGAACAAAGCCGATCCGTCGTCTTGATTTGGATATAATTGACGATACATGCTCAGTAAACTTAAGGCTCTTGCTGTAGCATATACCCAACTCACATATAGAGCTCAGTGTTTGAATTTTACATTCATTCAAATAGAGTTCTTGTTGAACATCATATTTTCCGAATTGTATAATCCCACACTTACTGTGGTTGAATGGTAGTTTCCATTTCTGGCTCCAAGTCGATAGGTTATCTAGATCTTTCTGGATATCGGATGTGTCTTCATTAGATGTACTAGGCTTAAAGCTGTACACTGTTTTCAGGTCATCCGCATACAGGTATGGTCTACCAAAATGTATGACTCCACATATATCATTTATATACATAAGAAAGAGAAGAGGACCTAGGACACTGCCCTGAACAACCCCACATGTAATAAGTTTGGGTGACGAGAGGTGGTCATTATATTTAACTACCTGGCTTTTTCCTGTGATAAATGAACTGAGCCAAGAGTGTAATGGGTCATTGATTCCGAACGACTCTAGTTTATGGAGAAGTTTATAATGTGGGACTTTATCAAAAGCTTTCTTGAAGTCAAGGAAAACAGTTGATACTACCATTCCCTAATCGCGTTGAGTGGTTATATCGTTAAGATAGTCTAATAGGCACGTGTCACATGACCTAGTTTTTAGGAACTTATGTTGTGAGGAAGGGATTAGATTTTTTTCTGGAGGTACTGAGATATTTCAACCTTAACTACTTTTTCCATCACTCTAGGGATGACAGACGTTAGGTTAATTGGTCGGCAGTTTTCCACATTTGCGACCGGCCCACTTTTGATTTTGGGGATAATGTATGTAGTTTTCCAGATTGATGAGTAGCATGCAGTAGAGGGTGATATCGTAAACAATTTAAGAAGTAGTAGATG
Source organism: Schistosoma mekongi (assembly GCA_034768735.1). NCBI lineage: Eukaryota > Metazoa > Platyhelminthes > Trematoda > Strigeidida > Schistosomatidae > Schistosoma > Schistosoma mekongi. The sequence continues at coordinate 6,059,911 of CM068306.1, read as the reverse complement.
GAGATTTTCGTCACCCCCTTTAAGCCTGTTTGCTGGGATGGCATAAGGACCGTCGGTGTTTGAGTACTTTAGCTTATTTATGGCTTTATCAATCTCTTGCCTAGTGAAGATTAAAGTTGTGAGTTCACATGATGGCGTTGCAGTGGGCTCGTAGTCATCTTCATAATACCCGCTCGTTAGTGTGGCACTAAAGTGTTCACTGAATAGTTCAGCTATGAGTTTAGGGTTGTCGTATATTCGATTTTCACTAATAAACAGATTTCCTCCTTTTACTTTAGAACCCTTGTTTTTGTTTCTAAAAAATTTTAGGAGAACAGAAGGATTTTTGTTTATGATAGCTTGTTTCTCTTCTACAATGGCTTTTTCCATGCGCATCTCTACAGTCATTACATATATTTCTTTCATTGTGATTAGCGATGAAATGTCTCTGGATCTATGAAATTGGGAAGCATGTCTTCGAAGGCGTCTTCGTATTTACGTTGGGATGAGCAAATCTTTACGAATTCTAGGTTTTGGTTGTGTGATTAGCGATGAAAAGCCTCTGGATTTATTAAATTACGCAGGATGTCTTCGTATTTGCATTGAGATGAACAAATCTTTGGGAATTCTTGGTTTCGGTTGTCGTTATGGTGCAATCTTATCCAAGGCATCATTTATGTTATGATAGAGAATATCTGTCGATTTGTTAGCGTTGCTTTCAGCAAAGTAACTTTCCCAATTGAGACTGCCTATGTAGTTTTGGAAGTTCATCCAGTCGGCTTTGTGAAATTGTCGACTGAGTGAAGTTATTTGATGCTTAGTTGCCGTAATGTTTATATCAAAGCTGCATATAACAATGTTATGGTCGCTACCAGGGAATTTTTTCCCGGTAGGCACAGCGTATGGGCAGAGGCCGTTTGTGAAAACTAAGTCTAGGATATTTTGGAGTCTAGTAGGGTTACGAACGCACTGAATCCAACCACCGAGTTCTAAACAATCGATAAACGGGTCGTAGCGCTTTGGTGCTTTAGGTGGGGACCATAACATTTCGGGCATGTTAAAATCTCCACATATAAGCTTGCTAGTGAAGGGTAGAGAGGATGCTAGTATGAAAATTCCTGTTAGTAGATCCATATTCTTTAACGGAGCGTTGGGAGGCTGGTACATACAACCGAGCAAGATCGAAGTAATCCTTGTAGGTTTCAGGACAACCCACACAGAATCTTGTGTTACATTTAGCCCTGGAATATCACGTAGGAGCAACTTCAGCTTTGAATGGACATATATTATGCAACCTCCACCGCGTCCATGTAATCTATCACTACGGCATAGGTTGTGATTATCATAAGATATATTTATATCAGGGATGCTTGAATTAGTCCATGCTTCAGTAATCATAATGAGCGATGGTTTGTAGAGTGACGCTAGCATGATTAGGTCAGTCGTTTTGTTACATATCGACCTACCATTTATAAGACATAAGGTAAGTGCGTGGCTATATGAGTAGAACTGATTAAGGGTATCATTCATATATGAACCATAGTTAATGTCAGGGGTGTAGTTTAAGTGGTGTATAGATGGTTGTTGGTTTTCGGACAGCTCATATTGATAGTCAAGGTTACGACTGGATTACGACTGGATAGGAGCTGTTAAGTGTATACGAACTTGTTAGCCTGGGGGAAAGGGTGGGAATTTTAGCTGACTGAGATTATATGGGATTAAGGAGGTTGCATATACCATATGGTTGGAGATTGCGTCGACTAGTTGTTTCGCTAGTGGTGCTACTATGTCCTGTATCCCGAAAAAATTCTGATTACCGTCTTTTATGTAATGATAATGATGGAAGTTGGGATTTATATAGTTAGGGCTAAAACCGTTCTTATTTGTGTTACTATAAGAAGGGTTTAGAAGTGGTGCAAGCGTGTTGTTGTGCGTATATGCATTATGAGAGCTTATAATTGGTGGTTGGATTAATACCCTGAAGTGTCTAGTGTGATTTTCCCAAGTGTGTCTATTATAGTAAGTAGGGAGTTGTACTGGATGGGGGGTGAGGGGCCGCTTCTCGATAGGTTGACTGTTAAATTTTAGAGGACGCGAGTACAGGTGTCCTTTGTTCCGTCGTCTATCATTCTTTATGTCGCGTTTTTTGCCTAAAAGTTGAGTGGACTGAGGCCTATCGTTTTCTTCATTATCTTGAGTACCCATAAATTTGTTGCAAGCTAGTGGGGAGAATTTATTTAAGGAGGCTAATATAATCTTAGCGTTTTGTCTACTTGGAGTATGATCTTTGGTCTGTGTGTGGTTATTGTCACGGACCGGAATTTGTTGTTGGTTTGCTTGGAATTGTTTAGTTTTAGGTCTAGCTTAGTTATGTCGTCTTTTGGAGTAGCCCGTTGAGAAATGGGCTTTGGTTGGCTTAGGATATCAATATTTGAGTCGTTTAAAGGGTCTGAGATTGGTTTCTGTGTGTAGAAACAACCCGGGGGTGGGATTTATAGTACACTTATACATATTAGAATCCACAGGAAGTTGTTCGCTGTCGTATGGTGTCCCTCCTGGAGACCCATCGAGGTCAACATTATCGGTTGTCTTTAATTTACCACTTAGGAAGGTGTCGAGTGGTGATGGGTTTGTATTCTGAGACGCCGAATAAGTTCCTTTCTTTTTAGTAGGGGATACTTGCTGGTTGTCACTTGTAGTGCAATCACTAGATGTGGGTACCCCACGTTTTTTTATGCGACGTTGGGAGGGGGTTAGATCTTGGGTGGCTATTATATTTTTATAGGGTATTAGTTCCTTAGCTTTTTTACATGACGCAATAAATAGTTTCGCATTTCTAAGACAGTTAAATTTAAATAAAAGTGGACAGTTTTGTCTGTTTGACTTTTTTCTGAGTTTTATAATTTGACATTGATATTCTATCATGCCACATGCTTTTAAGCATGTATCCCTTATTTCTGCAAGAGATGTGCGGTCGGGAATATTATATACCACCACATTGCATGAGGAAATAACCCTCTTTACCGCTTCCGTTGCTACAAAGTCAATCAGACACTCAGCCTTTGCAAAGTTTTCAACACTTTCGTCGCTATTATGTTCCCATATATTTATGAGAGGTGCTAGTTGATTGAGTTTAGATGACAGATCAGCGAGGGATTTTTGTAGTGACAGTATATCACTGCTGTTGCGGTGAGTATCATATAAGATATTATAGGTCTTAACCTGAGGGCTATTTGGGGTATCATTGATAACATCGGACATCGGTTTGGTCTTCTGAGATGGGTTGGTTGGAATATTTCGTGATCGCTTGTTACAGCTTATACGTTTATTTATTTTCACCATCTTAGAATGAAGTGATATGAAATATATATCTAATAGGATATAATGTTTTATAGTACTATGGATAAAACGGTTTCGCTAATTATGTCTCAAAGAATAAAATATAAAAATCACGTGCAAAAACGTTACAACCTTCGAACAGCTCGCCATGTGATTTCATTTCTATCTGCTAATCAGAGCGTGACAACATGAAGTGATATACCCATGTACCAAATTCTACGTTGTAGATGACTGATTGAAAACGTCACGAATAAAATAAATCGACTTGTATACTACTGATTAGTATTTTGTCATTTTCGGAATATTAATTGTTAATCATTATACAAAATAGATAGTTTTCATCTCAGATTTAAAGTCAGTTGGGATTGACATCGTAAATTAGACAGCAACAGATACGTGTTTGCTTACTAGTAACCCTATGAGGGTTTGAATCCAGTATCTTCAGATGAAGAAATAAACACAGTTTAAGTAAGCCAAGATTAGCCAATAAGTATAGACAAGCAAATTGATCTGCACATTATGTCTATTGATAATTTCACTGTATCATGTAGATATGATTAGTATGTCCCTTTGAGTTAATAAACTGTTATTATTATTTGATGTCTGGTTTACTATTAATAAAACTGATAATGAATACGAGGTTATATGTATTAACGCAAACATATAACAGAATATATCGTATTGCACTGAAATACTGTCAAATCATATTTTCTACAAGTGATGCTAATCCATGACATCTACAAATCAAAACTAATCACCAATTGGCTTCTCAATTAAAAGTTATACTTTTCTTGTAAATGTTTTAAAATGTTAATCCAAATGTATGTCATTGAATACAAACATTATGGACTGGATAAAATCTATAAGAACAAAATAATAAAAATGGAAGTTCGTCCCTTTCAGTGCATTATGTATATAAGGTAGTCTAACATGTAAGTAATTAACAAAAAAAAACAATAATGGAATACATAATGCTTCCCCATTTTAAGTAAACTAATTCCTTTTTCTGAGCACATTATTTATTGATGATTAGAAAGTAGGGTCTGTATGTGTAGATAGTTAAAATTAACTAAGGAAGGGGAATGAAACTACCTTTTATTGTTCCTAATTCTGTTTTCGTACAAATACAAATCCTTCATGTTCAACATCATTATTATTCGTTGTAGCCGGAGCTGGATAAACCTAAATGTTGAGAAAAGAAAATATTTGAAATTAAGGAGAAAGCGACTACTTGTATAAACAGAATATATGCAAATAGTTGGATTTCCTGCCGTCAGATGAGAAACATTATACACAGAGATACATTACTGACCAACTTACGTTAAACGATTATATGAAAATCCAGTGGACAGTAGTTATACACAACCTTGAGCTAGACCTACATCAAGTAAGGCCATGAGAAATTGCTGTTGCATCTCCAGATAAATGAAGAGTAGATCGAATCGCTTCTCCGCACTTACTAGGTGATGTTAAATGAATGATTACACTACGATCCTAAATGTGTGTTTCGGAGACACAACATACATCAGTACCACAAGATTTTAGGATGTCAGCTAGTAAGGCCTTTTAATTAATTTGGCATAGGGTTCTGACATTACAATCTCCAACACAAACTATAGAGCAGGGTTTGAATAAACCTGGGATACAAACTAGTAAACTAGGATCATTAGCACTGGTGACATGTGTGAAATGAAGATGAGGATTGGAAGTGAAAATAGTAGAAATATAACGTGAAGAGATTTTATCGTTAACAAAGTGATATTGAGCGCCACTAGAAGCGTGAAGCTTATTATCACTTACTGGCTGTCTACATTATGGAAGAGTTCACCTGAAAAAGTGGTCCTGACGACCAGAGAGCATCACTGAGCTTTTTAAGGGACAATTGTTAGCCGCCAGTCACTTGACCATTTTGCGAGTAGTATGATGTTAGCTACGTTCTTGTAAAAGTGTTACCACCAGAAGCGGAAATGTGTGAAGTAAGATGACATTAATTTTTAGGGTCGACCTTTTCCAAACTTATTATGAAAAGACAGCATTGCTGCGACGGTGGTTAGCTAAACAAAACACTTTGCTGCCACCAAATTCCTGTACAATCATCAGTATGACTATGTCCTCAGACTCTTGCTGCCGTTAGTTCTGCCACTTTTCAGACGACATTACTGGCATAGTAGAACGTGAAGAAACAAGTATTCTAACCAATATAACGCACGATCGGCCACCACATCAATGTAGCAGCTATGACCAGGAAATATGCTATCTTGGTAATTGCTATATGATGGCTTTAAAATTTCTCGTCAGCTACTCTTACAAGATAAAGTTTGATAGTTTAAATGCAAGAAAGATGAAACGAAATAATGACACCAACGAACAAATAAATTCCTTAAGATAAACAATTCCCCACCTCCCAAAAATCACAGGTATCCAGAAAAATTAAGAGTTATTTAACGTCGTAACTTTACTGAAGCTTGATATGTGGAACGAATGTATTTTAGTGATAAGTAATTTTCTTCTGACCTCTACTGATGAAAGATTTATCTTTCAGAGTACCCGGGATAAGGAGCTAAACAACTTATGGTAACCAATATCAAAGTGTAATAGCAGTTACCACCATCAGTATAATCTGTATCTAGTATCATCGTCAGTATCAAATCAAACCACTCGAAGTCCTATTAGCAGAGAATCAGTGTAAAAACTACGCTGTCAACAACAACGTCGAATTTATAATTAGGATGTATTCGGATCTTTATGTAGATTTGTTGTGGACTGAAACTGGTCGGTCTCTGGTGCTACATGTGCATCCAGAGCCGATTGCCTCTAAATGAAAACCACAAATATTGCGTATGTTGGATTATGATCGATGATCGGAATCCAGAATACACGTTTCGTTTTGTTAGGGACTCGTCTACTGGATGTACCTGCATCCGAGTGTTGCTGTCCGCACCAGGACTGTGACAGTCTGGACTCAATAGCTTAGTGATGAACGCGGTACCGTTTGGCACGAAACGAGCTGAGTTCGAGTCCCAGTGTAAACATCAACACTTGGATGCAGGTATATCCAACAGACGAGTCCCAAATAAGACGAAACATGTGTCCTGAATTCTGCTTACCAGTCACAACAAACCTAAACAATATCAGTGTAGGATTATTTTATAAATACTTCAGATTAATGAAGGGTAATTAAAGTCAGCCTTAGTTAAATCTAACTTCTTATAATATAAACATGAACAAATTCTTATGGTTTTAAAGAAAAAAATACATGTATACAGTAAGTAGGATTTCAGGTAGCCGGCAGGAAATTCCGTATGCCCAAGGTTTGGTGCTAGTCTGGACTCACTAACAGGTAAGTAATGCTCCAGATATCTCATCAATGAAGTTTTCAACTAAAAAACGCAGCCCGAATTCGAATTTCTCAGATAGTATCAGTTCCTTAGAAATTATAGGCATTCTATGTTCACGAAGGTCAATCAACATAAAACATTGAACAAGCAACGTTTCCTGCCGACGATCGCCAATCACCAAACATAAAGAAACAGTACACACTATGTCTGATCACTTAGATTAGTGATCAACTTGTAAACTGTCAGGAAAAATTCGACAAACGCTAGTCAGTAATCAATAAATGTAAAGTAAGAAGGGAGATTATTTTAAAGAAGTAACAATAGATAAGAAAGAGGAAACATTAAGTATATCCCAAAAGTTATTACTTGAATGAAGTACTCTCATCAAATTTCGTTCTAACAACATTGAATGTAAAATTACCACACCCGTGATATCGCTGCTTTCATCATCATCTGTAGCATACTCACTTTCCATTGCCCATAACCTTGGTTGGGAGTCCAGTTTGTCCACTTCTTGATTCAGAATATGTGGATATTCTGTATCAATAATATTTGAACTATTATTACCATGAGATTTATTGTCGTATCTTGAGTGTTGTGGTGGTACTATAGTTTCATGTTCACCAAGAGCTTCAGAAAACAAACGATCCAATTCTTCAGAACTAATATCGGAAACTTGAAAAAAACAACATATGCATAAAACATGTCATAGTAATTATTCCGGTAATTATCTTAGTAAAATACATAAAGTTAAGGGAATAACTTCAATTAGGATATTTGATATGTAGTTAAAAGTTGAATCCACGAGGTGTTTCATCATGTCCAGGACTCGATAGTTCGATATACCGGTGTAAAAAGCTCCTCGACGTCAGTACGAAAGTACAAATTACTCGTAAATTCACATTTGTAAAGTAAACGAAACAAAAATACGGTTTTAGGAAGAAACCACTAGAACATCTTATACGTAACTGACTTTTGCAGTATCATTATATTACAGACAGACAGACAGATAGACAGTCGCAACGTAGAACTTGGTACATGAGTACGTCAGTTCAAGTTGCCATGCCTCAATTAGCAGATAGAGATTAAATTGTCGAATCAAATCCCAGAGTGGGGAAGGTAGTAACAGAGTTAGTATTCATGGAAGGGAATAGAGACCGAGAAGATTTAAGAAAATATGATCCAGTAAAGAGAAAATTATGATAAGTTCAGAAATTTAGGATTTGGAGGAAGACAAGGAATGGATGCACCTGAGCCATTGCCAACGATTTTGAGCCATATCACCCAAAGTCTCTAACCATTTATTACGAGCGTCACGCGGACCCCAACCAGGTAGTCTGCACCTATTAACATGGCTCAGCCCAATTGTCAATGACTTCATGGACTGGAGCCATGTTTTGGTTTGGCCGCCCCTAGCTTTCTTCCAGCCTACTCCTACACCAGACAGCATTGCTCGTCGAGGTAGGCGGTGGTCACTCATACGTAACACATGTCCTAACCACCTTAGCTGATGAAGATTTACTACTTCATCAGTAGGCTTACCGTATCTACCTAGTACTCTATTCCTAACCCACGTATTGCTTACTCGGTGGTCCCAGAAAACACGAGCAATGCTTCGAAGACATCTATGATCGAATACCAGGAGCCTACGAATATCCTCTATCCTTAATGGCCATGTTTCGCATCCATAAAGTAAGACAGACCGAACTACTGCGCAGTAAACGCGTCCTTTGGTCAGTAGTCGGATGTCTCGCCTACGCCACAGATGACGCAAATTCCAAAAAGCTAATCGGGCCTTATGTATACGCGCAGAGATTTCAGCAGACACCAGACCGTCAGGGCTGATGAGGCTGCCAAGATAAGTGAAGCGGTCAACACATTCAACTGCCTCACTCCCTATCATTAACTTCGGTGTCGAATCAAGCCAAAACTGAAGTAACATTTTGCATTTGAGTGGAGAGAATCGCATCCCAAACATCCTTACATTCATGTTTAAGGTAGTCAAAAGATTCTGCATTTTATCAGCATCTTCGCCTAAGAGAACTATATCATCTGCATATTCTAAGTCAGCTAGTTTATCTCCTGGAAGAAGGTCAACCCCGCCGAAGTCAGACGATGAAAATGTCAACTCTAAAAGTATATCAATGATAAAATTAAATAAAAATGGGGAAAGCGGACAACCTTGACGAACACCACTTGAGGTAATCAGTTCTGATGACAATCTGCCATAAGCTCTCACTCGACATGTGGTGTTCGAGTAGAGAGCTTGTATAAGGTTAATGTACTTCTCTGGTACGCCTTTCATTGACAGACATTGCCACATAACCTTACGATCGATAGAGTCAAATGCCGCCTTAAGGTCAAGGAATACAACTATTGTTGGGCGTCTAAAAGTGTATCTATGTTCTAGAACCTGCCGAAGTGTGAATAGGTGGTCTATGCAGCCACGTCCAGGTCTGAAACCACCTTGGTTCTCTCTAGTCTGCTCTTCACGAGCTTTAGTTAGGCGTCGAAGTGTGATTGAAGCTAATATTTTGGACACTATATTAGTTAAGCTGATTCCTCGGTAATTGTCACAGGAGGACTTCTGTCCTTTCTTATAGATTGGAACAATTAGTGTTTGAGACCAGTCGGGTGGGATTACGCCCAATTCCCAGATTCTAGCCAGGATCCCGGTTAATCTCGCTGCTAAAACTGGACCACCATCCCTAAATATCTCAGGGGTCAACCCATCGGGTCCTGCTGCTCTACCTCGCTTTAGGTTCCCTATAGCCTTCTCAACCTCACTAAGGCTTGGGGGACCAGTATTAACTTGCCATTCAGATTGTTTGGGAATGGTGGGCAACTGGGATGACGCCGAGGGCCAATTGAACTGTTCCGTAAAGTGTTCTGCCCATCGGTCCAACCTTCTGCATTGACAGTGAATAGTGCTCCCATCTTTTTCTGCGATAGTTTCACTTACAGTTGGATTTTTGATGCCCGTTTCCTTGATAAGTCTGAACAGTTGCCTACTGTTACCTATTGCCACTGCCTTTTCCATCTCTTTAGCTTTCGCTACCCACCACTGCTCACGATCATTTCGTAAGCTTTTAACCAGTTTGCGTTTAAGTTGCCTTCGCTCCTCATCGTATTTAGGACTAGACGGGATGTGTTGCCGAGCATCTATCAGTTCAGTAGATGCAGCTGAAATCCACTGAGTTTTCCTAACTTTTTGGTTTAGTTTACTGGTAGATATCGCTGCTGTTTCAACAGCTTTTTGGATATCATTCCAAGCTGACTCGGGATGGGTATCGTTTATACAGTTGACTAATTGATTTTTAAGTTGTTCCTGAAATATATTCTTGGCTTGTTCATCATTAAGTTGGACTCTTTTATGGGGATCTTTGCCGTGGGTCTTTTACGCCCAGTGAGACGCAGACTAATACGCGCTCGTATTAAAGCGTGGTCTGAGTCTAAACATGTGCTCCAAAATGAGCGGCAGTCTTCTATCGAGCCTCTCCAACGGTGGCTGATAGCAATGTGGTCTATTTGAGACCAACGTTGAGTTGACTGTGGAGGCCGCCATGTCAACTTATGTCTTTCTTTATGTTTAAAGTTAGTGCTTGCGAGAAATAGACGATTATCTGAGCACAGTTGTAATAAACGGTCGCCATTATCTGTTCGTTGGGCCTCGACACCATAGGATCCACCTAGGTGCCTTTCAGTTTCGTCTAATCTACCTACTTGGGCATTAAAGTCACCAGCCATAATCACTACATCAGTACGCTTAGCTTTACGAAGGAGGTCTGAAAGCTTTCTGTAAAATTCATCTTTTACTTCATCTGAGCTGCAATCAGTGGGAGCGTAGGCAGAGACAACAAAGAGGCAACGGCGTGTGTCCCTATCTTTCCGAGTTCCTACCGTCCCGTTTAGACGGACAGCGCATAACCGACTGTCTATGGGAATCCAGTCAAGGAGAGCCTGTTCAGCTTTTGAACTTAGTGCTATACCTACACCAGCAAGGTCTCCGGAAACACGAAGGGTGAACCGGACCGGTTCTTTGTTTTCACAAGGTGAGGTCAGGTGAATGATTGTACTTGGATCCTGTATACGCGTTTCAGAGACACAGCAGACATCGATGGAACGAGAATTAAGGGTCATGGCTAGGGAGGCCTGTTGTCCTATTTGGCCTAAGGTTCGAACGTTAAAAGCTCCGATATGTAGTTTAGTGCGAGGTTTCAGGAGACCAGGAATAACGTTTTGTGAACTCAAACCATTAGCATTAGAGGCGTCAGGTGATAAGGTTAGGCTCGTCGGGTTAATCGTGGGAATAAGGGAGTTATTGAGGGTTGAGGGTGGGATTTGACCTCGAGCAAAATGATCTCTTGTGCTGTTAGAGGTGTGAGGGCGGTTATCACTTCCCGGTTGCCCACACCGTGGAAGGGTCATTCTTGAGGAACCTGAAAGAGAAAGAGGATTAGAGGAGGTGGTGATGACCTGAGAGTGTGACCGCAGTGTCCAGGGGACAGCTGTTTGAGGTCGGTCGAGTACATTAATTGTTGCTAGATAGTTGGCATTCAGTTTAATAGCTATACTGACCTGAAATATAGTATCAGCGTGTAACATCGCCACTAATACACAGCAATATATCCAAGTAAACTGAAATATTTTTTTAAAAAATCATTAACGATCAATTGTAAATCAAAAAAACATGATGAAGTTAATGCATTTAACTTTCAACTATTTAGCAACTGTTATATAAGTTGAATTGTGACTGGCAAGTGGAATTCAGAACGCGCGTTTCGTCCTATTTGGAACTCATCGGCTGGATGTACCTGCATTCCAATGTTGATGTTCACACTGGGATTCGAACTCAGTCCGTTTCGTGTCGAACGCCACCGCGTTCACCACTAGACTACTGAGTCCAGATAGTCACATTTGTGCAACGGGCACATTGGTATTAAGATAAACGTGTATATTCAGTCTATAACAAATCAACGGGAATATACAAGTTTATCCTAATATTTACCAGCTGGTTCAAATATCGCTACGCAAAATAATTGATCGGTTGAGCAAAACGCTAATTGTGTGTGCCTAGTCGATAAATGCGCGTCTGCCTTATGTCCACTCGGTCCCAAGCCATATATATATATATATATATATATATATATATATATATATATATATATATATATATATATATATATATATATATATATATATATATATATATATATATATATATATATATATATATATATATATATATATATATATATATATATATATATATATATATATATATATATATATATATATATATATATATATATATATATATATATATATATATATATATATATATATATATATATATATATATATATATATATATATATATATATATATATATATATATATATATATATATATATATATATATATATATATATATATATATATATATATATATATATATATATATATATATATATATATATATATATATATATATATATATATATATATATATATATATATATATATATATATATATATATATATATATATATATATATATATATATATATATATATATATATATATATATATATATATATATATATATATATATATATATATATATATATATATATATATATATATATATATATATATATATATATATATATATATATATATATATATATATATATATATATATATATATATATATATATATATATATATATATATATATATATATATATATATATATATATATATATATATATATATATATATATATATATATATATATATATATATATATATATATATATATATATATATATATATATATATATATATATATATATATATATATATATATATATATATATATATATATATATATATATATATATATATATATATATATATATATATATATATATATATATATATATATATATATATATATATATATATATATATATATATATATATATATATATATATATATATATATATATATATATATATATATATATATATATATATATATATATATATATATATATATATATATATATATATATATATATATATATATATATATATATATATATATATATATATAAGTTTATCCTAATATTACCAGCTGGTTCAAATATCGCTACGCAAAATAATTGATCGGTTGAGCAAAACGCTAATTGTGTGTGCCTAGTCGATAAATGCGCGTCTGCCTTATGTCCACTCGGTCCCAAGCCGGAGAAAAAAGAACAAGACGATAGACCAACCAGACGGAATCAGAATTGTATTATATTTCCAAACATTCCTTTATATATATATATATATATATATATATATATTATATAAAACTAGATCACACCGTTAACCAACTAAGAAACTAACATTAATACGAAATAGGAGCAATAGTGAATGTGAACTGGAGTACGTATACACAATCGATTAACCATAGTTCATCAATAAGAAGGGACTGAATGATAATAGAAATAAATTGTTCACCTTGAATATAACCAAAAATACTGAAATAATTTACAGATAAATAGTTCTCGAAAATAATGAATCTTCTTTAGGTGCCCGGAATATCAATATCACTGAAATTCATGGAAAAAAATGTTAATTGAAGTTGTGTTGATTGGAGGCGTGACATGGCTCATTGTCGGCTGCAATAACGCAGGTGCTTACCATTTTTATCCTCACATGATACTGAGTTATAAAATTATTCTATAAGTTTCTTTGCATAAGTATAGATGAGGATATTACTACTACTAATTTTTCACTTACATTTTGAATGCAATAAGTGACAAAAAAGAATGCTGTAAGTTCACCAGAAATCGCATGATACACATTATATTGAGAGGACTGTATATACATTGAGTTACATATGTCTGCTTACCGAATTGCCTGATGAACATTGCTTCAGAATTATCTAGTTCTTCTAACTCTATCTGGTTACTTTCTGGTTTGATGTGTTCATCCGTTAAAAACCCCGCAAGAACTATAGAGGAATTTGCTGAATTTGCAGCTGCAACAATCGGTTCGTACAGTTCTCATTCACTGGCGTCATGCTTTTCGGGTGACTCTAATGGATTTCTGTCGAATTCTGCTTCAACACGCGTTAAAATAGGTTTAATCAGACTCCATACACGAGATATTACATTATGATGAATCAAAGTGGGCAGAATCAAACAAATATTGAGAGCAAGATATGCCAACGTTAGGCCAGAAACATACAAGCTAAGTAAGATGCAACCAATGCTTATAGTACTCGAAATAATGAAAAACTAAAAGAGCATATTGTGAAGGATAAATGGAAAGAAAACATTAGAATAAATTATATATGTATATATATAAGTCTAAATTAAAGATATAGATAGATAAATTTGAGGTTAATGAAGATGTTGAAGTTAGAAAAATCCCGATCCAATAGTTTATGATTTTTATGACTGATGTTATTTCGCACTAATCACCTAACAATGTTCTCTACTGATGCCCAACCGTTACTACGATCTTGAAATTGTGGCTAGGCTTGCCACCAATCAGGCTATACTTGTTAGAACAATAGCTCTTTATGTTCCTACCATGCCAAGTAGGTTGGCTGAAGAGCATGTGAGACTAAAAGCACAAAGGAGGGTTGGAGCTAGAAAAGGTCGACCTTTACTCCACTGATTTCCATCTCCAGTAGTAAGGCCTTAACGAATACCGAGCTAATACAATAATAAACCACTCTTGAAAGGGTCTTCATGACCAACCGTAACAAAATTTTCTCTAATTCATACAGGGGTCAGGTTGTTAGTAGCTTAATATGAGTCAATCATTTCGCGTGATTAACGATCTTTGATCAGTAGTGTAATAGTTAATATAACTCATTTAGCAGCTTTGAGTACCCCAAACAGTAAAAGGGACAAGTTAATAATTCGCAACCTATTGGTTGAAAGCTGACCTTTAATCACTAAACCATTACCTAAACTCATTTGGAAATAATTGTAATAACATTCTTGGCGTTCATTACTAGTGGTCACTTATAGAAAGATAGACGGTGAATACTTAGTTTTAAGCACAATCTTTTCGAGAGTTTGACAGATTGCGTTATACACAACACTGATGGGTAGCTGCTACATTACAATGCGCCCAAACATTTCCTAATACTGGCTGGTCCCGAGTTTCAGATACATAATTCGACGACTATACGTGATCTGTTTGCTTCTTTAATGAAAAACAGTCACACATGGAACAGCTGAAGACATTCTGCAAAGATCAAATGTGGATGATACAAGCGGATTGCAATAAGAGGGAAATGTTTGAGACGGGATGACAATATAGCACCTTAAAGTTAGTAAAACGAAGTTTTTATAAGCACAATCTGCACAACTATTGAACAGATTGCGCATATCTGACTTCGATGATATACCGCGAAGTATTATCACAGAATCTGGATACTGTATTTCAATACTTAGTCATAATAGGATGCGACTGAAACTGTTTTTCTAAACTATTATGAAGTGGGATATTTGCTAGGACATCTTTGAGAGAAACACTAAACTCGATTGATACTAAAAAAATAAGAGCTAGAAATGCTTACAGATAGTGAATGATTTCGATGATACCGAGCAAGCTTAGTTGCGATACTACGTGTACCATAAAGACCACTGGATATCCAACGACTAAAATCAGTGGTTGAAATAATGCTTCCATTTTCTAGACAAATAAAAACAAGTTCCGCAAATGAACCGGGAGAACACTTAGAGTGTAAAAAGAAAGTTAGGACTTTATTTACTAGTTTTATAACCCCTTAAAAAATAAACACATGCGTGACAAAAACTGACTTACGAGTCACAAAAGGTAGTTAAAACTGTGAATTAATGATTATCAATTGAGAAATATGTATCCAATTTAAATTGACCGGACTCGAATAGACCAAATTGGAATCAGCCACCGTTGTCAGAGGAGTAAAAGAAAAATACTAATCAATTTCTCCGATAATTAACATCATCTGCCCAAATTATGGAATATGTGAGGGTGTCATGTCACAAGGTGCTATGAAGAGGTATTCCTTTCAAATATATCTTCAATTTTATGCTAGATTTGTTCGATCTCAGCTTGCGTGACACGCAATCTGTGGTTCATGTAATGAGGGATTTTCATACTTCACGGAGTCAACTAGCTAAACAACACATGTGACTTATTAAATAAGACAGCAGAAAAATATTCTGGGTTATGAGGAAATAAAAAAACTTATTTCTTACTTATCTTTCCAGAATTCATTTTCGTATAGTTTTCAATCTTTGTAAACACCCGCATTACCAAACTTTCACCGAACCTTTGAAAAATCAACCATCCATTTCTGTGTGTGCTGACCATCTTTGCAGTAATTGTTTGAACAGCTTCGGAAAAAGGGTAACCCAATTCATTGGGATACATACGTTGAAACTGTGCATCCAATGTCTTAGCATAATTTCAAATGTCGATTAAATAAATTGTAACAAAAACAACGCTTACCATTAAAAGTAATCCTCCTTAGATGTGCTAGCAACATAGAGCGACAAGGATGTCCTTGGACATATCTGAAACTCATTTGACTCACCTAACGTAACTTTTGACTGCATATTCCGAATGATACTGGCTTTTAGCACCTTGAGATATGAAACCTTCACATATTCCATAATTTGGGCAGATGATGTTAATCATCGGAGAAATGGATTGATATTTTTCTGTTTCTCGTCTGACAAGCATCGGACCCTGCTTGTTCACCAATGATGCTTCATAGTTACTTGAACGTATTAACTCTTTCCAGAGTTTTTCCGTCAAGTTGAATTTGGTTGGTGCTCCCTGTGTTGTATTTGAGTATCTTGCTCATTCCTTGAGCATGTTAAGGTCTACTGATACAAGGCGAGTGTAGGCAATCTTAACTGACCCCGGTCCTCACTGAAAATGCATTTATCAGCTGTCTCACATACACAGTTTTGCAATGTGTTCCGTTGTACGAGTTCTAAATGATGTTGATAAGTTTCTGTGGTACATTGTAGTATCGGAGAAATTTAAACAGTGTTCTTCTGTCTACACTGTCAAACGCATTCTCATAATCAATAAAATTGATGTATTAGTTCCACTCATTTGATTGTTCAAAGATGATCTGTAGTGTTGCTATTTAGTCTGTGCACGACTGATCCTTACGGATACCAGCCTGTTGATTTCAAAGTTGAGCATCCACACACTGAGCAACACACTGTTAAAGACTTTCCCTGGTACCGCCAGTAGTGTGATTCCTCTCTAGTTCTCACATTTGTTTAAATCTTCTTTTTTAGTATCTTGATAATATATCGTTCTTTACAGTCTGCCAGCACATGTTTTACCTTCTAGATCCTTCTGAATAAAACGCGGAGTATCCGTGCTGATATATCTATATCTTGGTTAAGTGTCTATGTGGCTTACTATCACTTGAGACACTTGCTCTCATCCATGATTTTGATTGGCTTTGTTAAAATATTACAACGAATTCACATTTCACCTGTCTATTAATTGTCCCACAGAGTTAAATCAAGTGAAAATATGTGCCTAATCCCCAGTCTAACATCCTGTCTAACTTGGTGTATAGCTTAGTGTACAATTCATTAAGGTCTAATTGAAATCATTCAACATTTATGTATTTGTTTAACTGATATATGGCAAATATCAGTCTATATAACAGATGAGGTGTATTATGAAGGAATTGGTAAATGCCAACACTTAATCAGTTCAAAGTTATACAGAATAGTTAATAAATGGCACTGAATTGTGGTGTTTGCAATATTATTGCATTCACTCTATGAGCATAATGTGAATGTAAATGAAACCTTGAATTAATTTTATAAAAAATGAAACATTTTTCTTTTCTTCATTTGTTACTTTTCTGTTTTATCATTTTTATTTCTGTTTACTTAATCGTATGTGACCTGATTAGGGTGCTAAAATCATGTGAGTATATTCTCTTGTTAGCTTCATTAACGCATTCCATTGGAAGCATAACTATGCAAATCTCATTAAAGAATAAGTAAATTTCTGTGTTAGAAAATCAATTGAATAGTAGTAAAATGATGAGGTGTAGAGTGGTCCGTTTCACAATAAGACTGACTGGAATACAAGTTCTCTTCGATATTAGCAATGAATTCAACTGGATTTCTTGATGTCTGTCTACCTGGTGTTAGTTGATTAGACAATACAACAAGGAGAATACAGTTTGGCGTATTGATTGATGTTGGCTAGCTCGTTTATTACAACATACAGTCGCCCAAATTATTAATTTGTCTCTATCGAACCTCTGTATCGATTTGATGCATTTTCAGATTATATGAGAAAGTAGATAATTGAATTAGGAGTGGATAATATAACTGTTTATATAACTGTAGACCAGAGTAACATTTTCCACATTCTGAAGTTAATAATCAAACAGTTTGAATGGATAATCAGATAAGAAGTATTTGATTATATCAATGACACTAAACAGTACTCTGTAATTGATATCTGTATATGGATGTTTGATCTGTTTCCAGAGATGAACCAAATTCGATTGCAGCATTCATTGATATCGAATAATGTTACACAACCAGGAATATTTAAAAATAGTTAAGAAGTCAAATTGCGTGTATATCACTGATATAATTATAGACATCTCACAAAGAAAAAATATTTTGAATCTATCAGTATGCGATGTGTTTACTTCTACAGTTTTAACTCTGTGCATAACAGGCCACTAGTTAATTGATATGTCAAATAAAACATTTAAATTAAGCGTCATCATTGGCTACACAAACAGAGTGCATATTAATATGAGGCAAAACTCTTAATATCCTTTAAACATTTAAATGCAAATACAATAATCTTAATACCTTATCATGTTTTCACCATATTTAAGTACACTTTTGTTGTTGTTTCATCCAGATGATTATGCTTGCATGAAGGAATATGAAGGCATTAATGGAACACAATAAATAAGGTTGAAAATGCGTAGTCTTATTTCTTGATATGCTTGCAACAGATCTTAATATTTTACACAACACCACTACACACTAACACCCACCCTACAATATCACCACCTCAACCAAACAGCCTTACATTTCAACTACTAAAGGATATCTGTGCATTGAATTGTTTCATTTTCAGCGATCCACAATTTCCCGATTATATATGACATATCTGCAAATTCCACATTTGTTTCTGTAAATACGCAATTTTCATCAACCTATTTACCTATATTAACATTCTCAGTGTAAGATACGAGTATCGTGTAAGCAACATTAATTTATGCCTCATAACAAATTGCTACCAATTAACATGCACATCTAACCTATGATTTTGATGTCGTGCAAAAACGATAGAATTTATGACTATTTCTGGAAAAATTAAGTTCTGCTTATTGACTTTAACTCAACAGAATTACTTCATTGCCAGTCTTACCATGTAGTTTAGGAAAGTGTAACTTCCACAATGCTATAAATTGGATATTTTATGATAATGAAGATTTCTATCTTGAATTTATCATGAAGAAAAGAAGGGATGAAAAGTCAAACTTTATCAAATAAATTCAACATTTACATCAGGCTATGCATCATCAAAGTAATGAGAAGACAATTGTGAATAATATTAAAATATAAAGAATATGGTATGGTTAATTAGCAAAATATCAAAGTAATTCACATTGAAAACAAAATACATATTTGATTGATTAGGCGAAAGTGTCTAACAAAGTGACTAAAAATGTCTATAATTTATAAGATTAACCAACGAGTTATCAAAGTAGGTGCAAATTCATTAACCAATCGAATTCACAATTAGATGTCGGATACTTGTGATTGCGCTCCAAAACACTCACCACCCATTTGTTTCACTTTGTTCATCGTTTGTAGTCTAAATTCAAATGTAAACAGAATATTTGAAGCAAAGAAACTGATTGTTCAAATTTAAAGCACTTCAGTACGAATATGTACACGATCACATTCACATCTAGAAATTACAACGTACCTAACACTAAATATGCTGTATCATTTGGTTGTAGAATTACAATCAAATGAGGAGAATGTGCAGAATTCAATTGTCACATTTGGATCACTGTCTGTGAATTATTGTAACAAGCGTTCCATTGACATGATCACCTAATGTGATGACATATGATTAACAAGATTGTTGACGATTATCTCTAATTAACGCTTTCTATTTCATTTATTGTTAAGTATGATCAGGTCCTTTAAATTCTCTTAATGACAATTAAATTATAAGTTACATTGGTCGAACTGAACTAATTATCGAGAGTGAATTATGTGGACTATCACATCAGTCTACAATACACTTACGATATTTTCGAAAATATTCACTTATACAATTCCAAGTTATTTATATTGTTTGTAAACCGATTTAGTTATTTCATTTTATGAGTAGTAGGATATTGTGGCAAAGAATATAGTTGGACTTCAATTTGATTGTTGAGAATACACCTAGTGAATAATGCAATGATCTCTCATCACTTGCACTCGTAACATACGCACTGACGACTTCCTTAGTATGCATCGATTACTCACGTTAATAATGTGACAAGATTTCAACAACTTCTGTTTATTAGAATCTATCAGCCTTCTGTAATCACATGCTGATAGTATTATTTGACTCTGATGTTGTTATCTACTGAGTGTCTCAAGTATCAGTTTACCACGTATTCACACTGATCAGAGTACGTTGAAATATTTATTCACTTGTAGGTTGGACAGTGGAGCAATGTAATGTGGAAGGCACTTTCATTTAATGAAACCTAAGCCACACAAATCCACCATAGATCTATGCTCATTACGATAATCAACGCAACATTTTGTTTACATTCAACTCACATTTAATTTTCTTTTCAAATACATCACGCCAAATATAATACCAACCAAAGCTATTGTCAGTGAAATTGGTAAGAAGATATATAAGTACAAACGAGTGCCACCGCTGTGTGTCGTGTGTGAATTCATTTGCGACGTGATTGTTGTTATTATATCTGGACGTGTCAATGATGATTGTGTCGTCTCTGTATATGATGGTGAAAATGTTGCTAAATTTTCGTTCACTGATGTGTTGTTTGTAAAAGAAATGTAATCCGTTATTGTATCTGGATTTGTCGATGATGATGGTGTTGTTTTTGCCTTAGATAATAAAAGTGTTGCCAAATCTTTGTACATCGCCGTGTTCTGTGCAAAATAAATAATATCCGAATATTTATGAATAACATTACGTTAAAACTCAACTACTCTCCTTGAAAACTTCCAATGACTGTCTTTACTATGGTACTACATTTCCAGTTACGTCGTCATAACACATAAACTATGATGATCTACCATTTCTATCCTAAAATACATAGAGCATTAACTCCTAACATACATTTTGTGACCACAATCAACAAATAATAATGAAATTGTCGGCATTTGACTGATTGTTCATGGATGCAATTGTTATCTTAAACTAAATTCAGTTAGACACAAAAGCATAATTTTCCTCACACTAACAATAAATAGATAATCATCTTAAATAGATCGAAACAGAATATGTGAAAGTGCAATGAGAGTAGTGATTGGTGGATAGTAAAAGCTACAATTACCTACTAAATTGACACATACTCACATCACATTTATTATTATTCCAGGCATCAGTGTTCATATCGTAACCGTTACTGCATCTACGAATTTTTTCACACCAATAACATTTTACTTCACGTGTCGATGCATCAATGCATGCTTCCATCGATTCTGACTTAGAACAATATTCTGTGAATTCAATGAAATAAACAAACATGATAATACGAAACCAATCTGCATTAAAACTGTTATCAATCGATTGTCGTGATGATGTTTTAGTGATGATTGTAATGGCGTTTTGAGTACAATGTGGAATGTCAAAGTTTCATGTTCAGGATAACATTATAATATTCTACTGTGCATTATGATATTGTTGAAGGCTAAATAATTGAATATCAAGAAGAGTAGTTAGTGATTACCGAGATCACCGAGGTTGTACACGCTGTGTGGCACAAATCTGAGAGTGCGGAAATTATGCATGTAGGCAATGTATTTACTTGCACTGCGACATTCAAAATTAATTTTGAATGTTATTCTGTCAGATATCTCTTCCATCCCATGGTGTATTATCTCTAGAAAGTCACTTCTACTGTCAATCACACAACTTTTAATAATCTCATATTTATATCAGTAATTTGTGATGTTGTGGTGATAACTTTACGACAGTTTAATCGACACAAATGTGAGTGTAATCGTAAGAAGTTCCCAACTGGCCATCTTATTTTACGCAATTGTACATCTTGGCTAGTGAATTGAATAGGTGAAAATTTCTGATTAAATGAATATACTTAGAATAAAGAGGACACAAAACACACACACACAGTGATCAGTTATGTTATCAAATTTATTGATGGTGGGTTTTGCAATTGTCAAACAGTGTCTCCGAAGATTTATCGACTTCAGTTCGTTTTCTCATATCAAACCCATCAATAATCACATTTAAATAGAGAGTCATATTTCACTGTAATATATGATTGGCTGATTGTTTCCCAAGCATTACATGCGCAAACAGCATGGAAATATTTGAATTGTTATTTGATTATTAATAAAGTGTTTTGAAGATGAACCTTTTTCTACAGTTTCATTTCAACACAAATCACCTTCATGATTATTATTATCATGTTCTTGGCGAATTCTACATGTTCAACTCATATTTACAAATGTCAAACAATTTACGATCATATTGAATAGGAAGGAGTGGATTTCAGTGTTCAAACTTAAAATATTCGATGAATTACATTTACAATCGAGGTCATACAGTGAATTAGATTTTACTTCTGAGAGTTTGGGTTTGCGATGATCTCATATCGGTTGAGTATATTGTGAACTATTACAGTAACAGAATGATACAAATACTATTTACCAAATGCGGTGAAGACAGTTAGAGATGCTAAACCAAATACAAAACAGCTTTATACACATATTGTCACACAATTTACATCACTCACTTTCAGTTGGTTTGAAGTAGACAAGCGTGCCAGTTTTAATCATGGATTTAGGAACATGTATTGTACCATAGTGATGGACATTACCAGTTGGCCACATATACACTAAAGTGAGACAAATAAATGCCATGATAATTTTTACATAAGAATGTGTATATGATTGTGGAGTTAATGTTATTAACGCCTAAATAACTGACTGTGTCCAACAATATTCGCATAGAGTTAATAAGTATGTTAAGATCTCATGATAGAGTTGTATACTATTATCACTTAATACACTTCTCAGATGCCTTCGTATATATATATACAGTACTGTCAATGAATTCACATCAGATCACTTTGATACACTACTGTTGGCATCACTATCTAGGCTGATGGAATATTTCACAACCAAATCTACATTGATTAGCAGGACAATCTCAAAGAATATTTCCACGTTGTATGTTTTGCAGTCATGACAAGTGATCTGACGAATTTATTTCCTAATATAATATTATTAATGAATATACTTAGAATAAAGAGGACACAAAACACACACACACAGTGATCAGTTATGTTATCAAATTTATTGATGGTGGGTTTTGCAATTGTCAAACAGTGTCTCCGAAGATTTATCGACTTCAGTTCGTTTTCTCATATCAAACCCATCAATAATCACATTTAAATAGAGAGTCATATTTCACTGTAATATATGATTGGCTGATTGTTTCCCAAGCATTACATGCGCAAACAGCATGGAAATATTTGAATTGTTATTTGATTATTAATAAAGTGTTTTGAAGATGAACCTTTTTCTACAGTTTCATTTCAACACAAATCACCTTCATGATTATTATTATCATGTTCTTGGCGAATTCTACATGTTCAACTCATATTTACAAATGTCAAACAATTTACGATCATATTGAATAGGAAGGAGTGGATTTCAGTGTTCAAACTTAAAATATTCGATGAATTACATTTACAATCGAGGTCATACAGTGAATTAGATTTTACTTCTGAGAGTTTGGGTTTGCGATGATCTCATATCGGTTGAGTATATTGTGAACTATTACAGTAACAGAATGATACAAATACTATTTACCAAATGCGGTGAAGACAGTTAGAGATGCTAAACCAAATACAAAACAGCTTTATACACATATTGTCACACAATTTACATCACTCACTTTCAGTTGGTTTGAAGTAGACAAGCGTGCCAGTTTTAATCATGGATTTAGGAACATGTATTGTACCATAGTGATGGACATTACCAGTTGGCCACATATACACTAAAGTGAGACAAATAAATGCCATGATAATTTTTACATAAGAATGTGTATATGATTGTGGAGTTAATGTTATTAACGCCTAAATAACTGACTGTGTCCAACAATATTCGCATAGAGTTAATAAGTATGTTAAGATCTCATGATAGAGTTGTATACTATTATCACTTAATACACTTCTCAGATGCCTTCGTATATATATATATACAGTACTGTCAATGAATTCACATCAGATCACTTTGATACACTACTGTTGGCATCACTATCTAGGCTGATGGAATATTTCACAACCAAATCTACATTGATTAGCAGGACAATCTCAAAGAATATTTCCACGTTGTATGTTTTGCAGTCATGACAAGTGATCTGACGAATTTATTTCCTAATATAATATTATTAATAATAATGAGTTAATGAATATGGTTTATTTAGGGGGTAAAATTGAATGAATTTCATTGTACATGACAAATTCACCTGCGTATGGCGATTTCCATTTTGCAATGTCATTTAGATCTGGTATCTGCAAAGGAACAGAAGAAACGTAATGTCCAAATGGATATTTCAATATTCTGACTGTTGCATTCAATTGAAATAATTCAGAGCAATGGATCAGGTGAATGAATGCAAATTGGACTAACGCAGATTAAGTATAGGGTGAATAATCTGTGACTTAATTGTAGTTAAAACCTTAACTAACTTATCAAAACTTACATTGAAAGCTATTAAATAATCACATTCACAACATTGTAGGTGCAATCATCATTGTACTCAATGACAAGATTTGTCAACTGTATGATCGCGCAGTCAGTGTGACCAATAAAATACAGATGCATATTGTAATATATTAATGTTACTATGAGTCATCTCAATTCTACACTTACAGTCACTACATCGCTACTGAAATAACATCATCTTTCAAGTATACGTTTCCCACTCAATTTACGTAATGCAAAACAGACGAATTTCACTAAAAGTGTAAGTGGATGAAACCACATTTCATACATTCAACAATTATAAAGTGCAATACACAACCAAGTAGGTCTACTATCACTGGTAAAATGTTCAACTTACGTTCTCATAATAAATCCATATCACTCCATTCGGGTACATAGTTAGAGTTACCTGAGCTGTAAAACACAATTTAATAGTTAGCTGAATGTAATTGTTGACAATTCGATTCATCGATTCATCGTTACATCTACAAGTATTTCCACTGTTGAAATGAGTGGATAAATGTTACATTCAGTGTATTGTTTAATCACATCATGATAATATGCAAACAATAATGCAAACCAAATCTGTTCATATTCAAGCAAAATAATCAACTGTTTACACCACATGAAAGTCTATTAGTGTTGTACTTATATTGGTATATATAGATTATGCATTCAGTATGACACTATCAGTGCACATTTGAAGACAAGTAGTTGCGATCCGTTGATAATAATCACTGTTTGATGTGAGAATTTACTAAATCGGGGATGTCGAGTAAGTGATCACGATCAGCACTATCATTTCAGATAATTCAACACACAAAAGATCAAATTCGAGATTGGTTGGTTGATATATTCAACTTACAAATGATGATGAGTGATTCATATTTAGTGCAATCTCCCCAATTGAATGACTACGATCTCATGGTGAAGCCCACCAGTAAATCATAATTTTACACAGAATAATTGTGATATATAGTGAAATGCATCAAAATATTCATGTTATTCAGACTTACCTTTGTACAATTTTTCATTAGATTTTATGTGGATTTCCGGCCATCTGATTGCTGTGTAGTTGACTGTTACAAAAGAAACATTCAATTCATTAAGCTTAGTAAGTAACACAGTCTGATTAAAATAAATCTATGCAAATGAGTGGCGTTAATCTCCAACT
Organism: Schistosoma mekongi; assembly: GCA_034768735.1. NCBI lineage: Eukaryota > Metazoa > Platyhelminthes > Trematoda > Strigeidida > Schistosomatidae > Schistosoma > Schistosoma mekongi. The sequence continues at coordinate 6,034,067 of CM068306.1, read as the reverse complement.
GATTGATGCAGTCATTTTATCATAGGGGTGATTAATATCAATTTTGTGTAATGAGGAATTTAGAAGTATATTTTAAACTTAATATCATGTTTACAATACTGATATCTCGTATTCATTCTGATGACACTGATACATAGTGTAGTCTTCAAAATAATAAATTTCACATCAATAGCTAAATAATGTGCATCATGTATACCCACTGTCCCATTACATTGATCCACCTTTGTTGTTTTGATTCGGAAATGGGTTTGTTTATTTGTACTCTTAAAATTTTAGAAACAATCACATTAGTGAATACTACGATTTAAAATACCAGTGATTAATGTCTATTTCTCATCTTTGCTCACATTTCTACCTTCAGTCGACAACATACAATTCACCACAATGAAAATTATTCATACTGATGAGATCATTATCAAATTATTGTGATTATTGTAAGTAACGGTCATACTAACAGTTCAGTCACATTAGTCAACCCACAATGTATATCGAGGTGTTGATCACTGAGTTTAAAGAACTAAGTGGGTGTGAGTATTCAGGTTGCCAGGCTTACACTATACGAGGTTCAGTTGAGTTAATATCACAGAACTATTGAGCCAATTGTTAGATGGGTAAAATGCACTATAGCATTACACAATCGACCAACCAGAACTAATTTGTCCAATTTTACTAGCTGTATCATTTGTGATTTGAAAATAATGCATTTTCAAGTTACAATGACGACAATAAAATTGTCACTGGTTATATCTGAAACAACCTTCAACATCAGATTCGAATGGATAAGTGTATGTTGGAAAATTCCGAATGTTGGTTTCTTGGTGTTATGGTTTAACATCTGACATTTTGTGAACATATCAAATATAAAACTTACATTTTAATACTATAAATTGTAACATATCGTAGCCAGCATCGACAGTTATATTTGATTAATGTCAACCAATGTGGTCCAGCTTGGAACCAATCGGTTTAGCTTGTTCCAAGTATCATCAAGTTGTATCTTTCCATTCCTTCAGTTATCTGCATGTTTCTCCCTATCTCCCACACTAAGAAAACATCACATTTACAAATATTAATTGTTGCTCTGATTGTCAGAAGAGGCGACAACCCCTTAACTTCTAAGGAAACTTAGCTTCCGCCATAAGGCGTGATTTCGCTTCGAACTGAAGACCTTCTAACTATCAGGGCGGAGACAAAATGGCTAAAAAGGCTTTAACTGGCTATCTTTTGTGCAAAGTTACATTTCCTCGAGGTGAGATTGCTAACCCCATGTCTAAAACTCCCTTCCACCCACTATCCTGGATTGAGACTGGCAGCAACCTCAGGCTGAGTTTTAGTTTAGTGCAAAATCTTCTAATTCATCAGATTTCAATAGCAAACACACATTGTTAAATAACTCAGTTTTAATAGAAATGCATTAATAGAACCAACCGTTTGATAATATCTCGAAGAGATGACTGTCTACATTACCATTCAAAACATCGATTCTTGATAATACAACTTTCATTCCGGACACATCTATCTTTACTCCACCTTAGACAATGCAACAAAAACACGGAAGAACATTCACACCAGTTAGTAAGAAATACAATCACCACAATGAAAATTATTCATACTGATGAGATCATTATCAAATTATTGTGATTATTGTAAGTAACGGTCATACTAACAGTTCAGTCACATTAGTCAACCCACAATGTATATCGAGGTGTTGATCACTGAGTTTAAAGAACTAAGTGGGTGTGAGTATTCAGGTTGCCAGGCTTACACTATACGAGGTTCAGTTGAGTTAATATCACAGAACTATTGAGCCAATTGTTAGATGGGTAAAATGCACTATAGCATTACACAATCGACCAACCAGAACTAATTTGTCCAATTTTACTAGCTGTATCATTTGTGATTTGAAAATAATGCATTTTCAAGTTACAATGACGACAATAAAATTGTCACTGGTTATATCTGAAACAACCTTCAACATCAGATTCGAATGGATAAGTGTATGTTGGAAAATTCCGAATGTTGGTTTCTTGGTGTTATGGTTTAACATCTGACATTTTGTGAACATATCAAATATAAAACTTACATTTTAATACTATAAATTGTAACATATCGTAGCCAGCATCGACAGTTATATTTGATTAATGTCAACCAATGTGGTCCAGCTTGGAACCAATCGGTTTAGCTTGTTCCAAGTATCATCAAGTTGTATCTTTCCATTCCTTCAGTTATCTGCATGTTTCTCCCTATCTCCCACACTAAGAAAACATCACATTTACAAATATTAATTGTTGCTCTGATTGTCAGAAGAGGCGACAACCCCTTAACTTCTAAGGAAACTTAGCTTCCGCCATAAGGCGTGATTTCGCTTCGAACTGAAGACCTTCTAACTATCAGGGCGGAGACAAAATGGCTAAAAAGGCTTTAACTGGCTATCTTTTGTGCAAAGTTACATTTCCTCGAGGTGAGATTGCTAACCCCATGTCTAAAACTCCCTTCCACCCACTATCCTGGATTGAGACTGGCAGCAACCTCAGGCTGAGTTTTAGTTTAGTGCAAAATCTTCTAATTCATCAGATTTCAATAGCAAACACACATTGTTAAATAACTCAGTTTTAATAGAAATGCATTAATAGAACCAACCGTTTGATAATATCTCGAAGAGATGACTGTCTACATTACCATTCAAAACATCGATTCTTGATAATACAACTTTCATTCCGGACACATCTATCTTTACTCCACCTTAGACAATGCAACAAAAACACGGAAGAACATTCACACCAGTTAGTAAGAAATACAATCACATCTGAGTGAATTCGCATTCAATTAAACACATCTTATTCAATGTAAAATATTCACCTCACAAAATAACTCATTTCAATCAAACTATTAACACTAACACAAAAGTGAATGCTCATTATCACTTAGGTGCACATGACATAGATTTTGTTTGGTAAATCCTTATTGAATGCAATAATTTATTGACGAGGTACATAGCTTGACAGTTGTGGAAGCCAATGCGTAACATATTCAGTGGGATCCTTCAATTTTCATCAATAACACCCGTATTATGGTGCACACCATTAGTTGATTAAACATGTTTTACTAACTGAACAAATTTATTCTCTATTACTGGTTTACTGAAACAGTATAAATCCAATTGAATCAATTCACATCGAATGTAAACTGCTGAAATATTCTTAGGGAATATTTCTAATGATAATCATGAATAGGGAGACGATGCTATTTAAATTGGTACACACAATTTACATCATTCAATAAACAAACTATAGTTAATTAATTCCAGTAATGAAAAATATTTCCGCACCATTTCCGTTGACAGTAATCTCTTTATATTCTGTGCCATCAGATTGCGTTTTAAATTGAGGAGAAAATGTCTAAACAAATCATTCGTTAACGTGGAATTTTAAAACTAACCCATTTTTTATGTTCAAGTTCACTAGTGTTTTTAGAGATTACCTGTGTAGTTTGTTACATGAAACATTCAATGCAAATATGTTAACAGCTTACTGCTTCACGTTGATTAGAATCGTTAAAAGCCTTGAGTATGTCTGGTGGTGAACTATTAACACAAACCAATTGTTTATAATAATAGTGGTTGGACTGTTAATGCAGATTATCATCAATTCGATGACTTACCTGTCGACATGTATTATTTGACCATTCAATCTTCTCAGCAGTTGCATTGAGAATCATAGTCTTTAATTTAATAAATAAATCATCATGACGAAGATCAGACGGTGTCATTTCAGTGATGACAACTAATGTCATTAGACAAGTGAGTAGAAGATGATCACTTGAACCTCTAAAATTGCAATAATAATTCATTTGTTATTTATACAATAGTTCATGTGATGCATCATTAATTTTGTACAACGACTCATTGAGTGCTTACCTCATTTGCCTATAACAATACAAAATAGATGAACATTATGAATGTGAATGGTGTTACAACCAGTTTTGTAACAACTGACTGATTTGTCGTGATTTGTCAAGGTAGTACGACCAATGAGAAAACAACGACGGACAATATCATTTGGCAACTCAAGCAAAATCAATCAAAATTAGTGTTGGCATCCAATCACAATAAGTGATTACTACAATGTTAGTTAAGATTAACTGACAAATCATATAACTCATCAAAAAACCGTCTCAAAAGGAGATTACTGTCACTGGCAAGAGTAGGACAAAGGTACTTGAAAGATAACTGATATTTTATTAAATTATTGTCTTCGATTTATTAGCCTTCAATGAATGAGAGAACAGTCCGAGATATTTAAAATCATTGATGCAGACTAATGCCAATGATTGTGAGTACGACTTATTCAGTGTATCAGTTGAATTGAAAGTGGGTAATTTTGACTGAAATGTTAAGCGATTCAATTACATTATTTTGATATTAGTCGACTACCTCTACACATTTTTATCTTTTAAGCAAAAAACATGAACAGCTGAGAATACCCATCATGAAACTGATGACGATTCACAATTTGATACAGCTTAACCTCTGGGTCACTTTTATTTATGTGAAATTCATGGTAGTTTGTATGGATACTAAGAAGTCATGTGACTTAAAATATCATTCCTGTAAGCATTTAAATATCTTTTGCCCAAACTTTGAAAATGATTACGTCTTTTCATATGGTTTGCTTTTATTTATGTCTGACACGTCTCTCAATTTACAACACCAATGGTAGTTCTTTGGCAGTATTTACTTAACTCCACTTACCAACGTTAAAGTATCCTGTAACAGCGAAATGGCTTGAATAAATCCAAACGCTCAGAGCTTAAAGTTAGCCCTCCTAAACAAGAAGATGTTCCTACTACCGACTAAATTATATGACAGTATCGACTTAAATTTAACTTTTAAGCACATACAGAATGAATGAAAGATGTGCATTTAAACGATCTTGAAATTTTTTAAATGTCTAGCAGACCTTATACCCACCACCCATACAATTAAGTTTTGTTAATACACTGGATGAAATTACTAATTTGCCCTTCCATTTACTTGTAAGTGACAAGACATTGAATGACGTTAAGGTGTATTTAATTATATCAGGATGTCTGTACGCCCTATTTTTATATTGAAATTGTAGTTTTATCTATTTTAATCACGAATTCAACGAAGTGCTATATCCAAAGTATTTTAATTACTGAAAAATCATGACAGTGTCAATGCATAAAACGGTAATGGAATGTTTCAGTGAATTGTCTATTAGTTTGTGGAGGTAGTCATGAAAATATCATATGATAACTTCGATCATGATGAATATTTCAACGTTTTAACGTCTGTTGATAGATAATATATAAGTTGCAGAGATGAAAACAATTTAATTACAGTATACGTAAAGACAGAGCCCGCAAGGGTTGCTGCAGGTCCAAAGCCCGGATAAAAAAGGTGGGTTGGGCATGGGGTTAGCAATCCCATCCCGTTAAACAGCAACCCTGCTAATAAAAGCTAACCAGGAAAAAACTTTATAACTATTTTAGCTCTGCCTCGGGAGTTGAAAGGTGTGTTATGACGCCTCATAGTAAATGCCGAGTTTCTACGGGGACCACGAGGCTGATGTCCCTTTTGAAAACCACATCAACAATTAATATAGGTATATGGAATGTCTGCACGATGTAAGAGACAGGGAGAAAAATGCAGATAGCTGAAGAAATGAGAAGATACAACCTAAAGGTACTTGGAATAAACAAAACGCATTGGTTGCAATCTAGACAGGACCGATCATCCTCAAAAAATATGCTTTTATACTCTGGCCACAAAGGAGAAAACGCCCCACACACACAATGAGTAGCATTATTCTTGTCCAAAGATCCATGGAAGGCTCTTTTGGATGGAAATTTCATGGACCTAAGATCATCACAGATTCCTTTAAGACGAAGGAGGAACGGATTACAATGAATGTCATCCAGTGCTACGCACCCACCAAAGATAGCCACGAAGACGACAAAGACCAGTTCTATGCGAGGCTGCAGTTAACCATCAAAAAATGTTTAGCCAAGGACATGATCATTTTGATGGGGGACTTCAACGACAAGGTTGGAGTGGATAACATTGGCTATGAAAATATCATGAGACAACATAGACTGGGAGAAAGGAATGATAATGGTGAGAGGCTTGTAAACTTATGTGCCTTCAACAAAATTATTATAAGTGGCACTATATTCTCCCACAAACGTATACACTAAACTACATTGGTTACGCCGGGACACATTACTGAAAACCAGATCGACCACATCTACATCAATAAAAAGTTTAGAAGGACCATGGAAAATGTAAGAGCAAGGAGAGGAGCTAACATAACTTCCGATCACTATCTGGTGGTGGATAGAATGAAACAGAAGCTAAGAAAGCTTTGGACAACTGAAGCGGCAGTATTGCAAAAGTCTAATACAGCCTTCTCCGGGATACTAACAAACGCAGCAAATTCAAAATAACTCTCAATAATAAGTTTCATGCATTTCATGATCTACTAGAAGAAGGTGAAGCTAATATGGAAGGCAACTGGAAAGAGATTAAAGAAACAATAACTACAACATGACAGAAGCTTTTGGGTCGCAATAAACAACATCATTAAGAACGGATTTCTGTCGGTACTCTGGACAAGATCCAAGAAAAAAGGAGCAGGATGATGGCAACTAATTGCAGCCGGACAAGAACACAGAAAGCCAAGGCACAGCCCAAATACACCAAAGTCAACAAGCAAATGAAGAGGAGCATCAGGTCGAATAAACAGACCTAGCAATGACAGCAGAAAAAGCTGCCAGAGAAGGAAACATGAGACACCTATTCGATGCAACAAAGAAGCTAGCTGGGAAATTCAGAACGATCAATCAAGAACAAGGCTGGCAAACCAATCAGTGAAGTGCATGAACAACAAAACAGGCGGGGTAGAACACAGACCAGCCCATTGAATCCACCCGTCAGCGAAGCAGCAGCCACCGATCTCCCTATAAATACCGACCCACCAACAGTCAAAGAAATTAAAATGCCTATCCAACAAATGAAGAGTGTCAAATCCATAGGCTAGAAATCATGCTAGCTGAGGAATTGAACACAGATAGAGGATTTGCTTCAAAGATACTACACATTCTCTTTACGAAAATTTATGAGGAAGAACAGATATCAGCAGACTGGAAAGTGGGGTACCTCATCAAGATACCAAAGAAAAGCGATCTCAGCAATTGTGAAAACTACAGAGGCATTACTCTACTTTCAGTACCAGGAAACGTTTTCAACAGAGTGTTATTAAACAGAATAAAGGACCCAGTCGACGCCTAACTCTGAGATCAACAGGCCAGATTCCGTGAAGACCGATCGTGTACTAACCTAATCGCTATTCTACGGTTCATTGTTGAACAATCAAGTGAATGGAATTCACCAATTTACATCAACTTCCTCGACTATGAAAAAGCATTCGACAGAACTGATAGGAGATTATTATGGAGCCTACTACGACATTACGGCGTACCCGAGAAGATAGTCAACATCATACGTAATTCTTACGACGGTTTACATTGTAAAATCGTGCATGGAGGTCAGCTCACAGATTCATTTGAAGTAAAGACCGGTGTCAGACAAGACTGCTTACTCTCGCCCTTCCTCTTCCTACTGGTCATCGACTAGATGATGAAGACTGCAACATCTCAAGGCACTCTCGGAATGAAATGGACAACATCGACGCTCTTCTATCTAACAAACAACATCAAATGCAGATGATGACCAACAATATAGCAGCAGCTTTGGCAACAGTTGGCCTCAACATACACAAAGGGAAAAGCAAGATCCTTCAATACAAAACAACAAACACTAACCCAATCTCACTTGACGAAAAAATTCTGGAAGACGTTGAAACCTTTACGTATTTGGGCGGCATCATCGACAAACAAGGAGGGTCTGATTCGGATGTGAAGGCACGGATTGGTAAGGTAGGATACGGCTAGCATTTCTACGACTGAAAAATATATGTGACCCAAACCAACTATTGGTCAACATTAAAGTCAAAATTTTCAATACAAACGTGAAGACAGTTTGTTGTGTTGCATAGAGCTGAAACTTGGATAGAAAACTACGAAAAGTATCCTTCAGAAGATACAAGTATTTATAAACAACTGTCTGCACAAGATTTTTAGGATTCGTTGGTCAGATACCATCAACAACAACCTTCTGAGGCAGGGAATTAATCAACTTCCAGCCGAGGAAGAAATTAGGAAAAGACGCTGGAGGTGGATAGGACACACACTGAGGAAACCACCAAACTGTGTCACAAGACAAGCACTAACTTGGAATCCTCAAGGCCAAAGAATCAAAAGAAGACCCAGGAACACATTGTATGGGGAATCAAAAAGAAGAAGAGCACTTGGGAAGAGCTACAAAGGAATGCCCAGTACAGAGTTGGTTGGAGAATGCTGGTGAGCGATCTATGCTCCACTTGGGGTAACCAGGATTGATTGATTGATTGATTACTAGTATGATTGTGATACTGGCAGAGATTCCAGTAACAACTTGACAGTGTAGATTGTAGTAAACTATGGTACAAATGATTTATTTACAGATATTTGGACATCTTTATACCAAATTCAAGCACTCTTTTGTTGTTGCCTAATCGAAAACAATAAGGCCTAGATTAAAAATTGTGTGAACGCATCAATTAAACACATTCAGTATGGTCGATAATGTGTACAGTTTTTTCTTCTATGCTAGAAGCAGATCCTTATTAGCTACCTATTATCACAACCATGACATTAATTCAGTTTAACTGCAAAAATAACAGTGTAAGTCAGCATCATTTAAAGTACACAATTAATAAAACCTGGAGTCCATTAGAGATGGTGGATAACAGAGATGAAAATGGACCGGTAAGTTGTATTACTGACAACATTTTAATGATAAGAATCTGTTGCCGTAATTATGTGTAGAGTATTATGAAAAGAAGAACTACTCAATTGTAAAGTGAAGCATGTCACTTATATTGAACTCTTCAGTCATATAATAAATAAATCGGTTGATTTCGATTTCTAGTTTTTAACTACTGGAATTTCCCGGCTTATGTTCAGAATGTGTTGATCCAAAGAGTAGCTACTACTTATTTTATTCTTATCAACTGGAAAATGAATAAAAAAATATTTTGCGACAGGGTGTTAAAGGATAATCGTCTATTTTGTTCCGGTGATTATATGACTGAAGAGTTAAATATAACTGATATGTATCACTTTACAATTGAGTAGTTCTTTTCATAATACTCTACATATAATTACGACAATAGATTCTTATCGTCAACAACATGTCAGAAACACGCCTTACCGAATGCTTTTCATCTCTGTTATCCATCACACGAGATGAGTTTCAGGTTATTATTAATTCATGGTATTCTAATTGAAACTACACAACTGACAATGATATGTTGAGAGGAGGATTATAATTACCAAGTGAGATTAATTATTATTTATCGGTAGATTTTTTATAACCTATCGACCGAATATAATAAGCAATATCTCTTTAATAATTTAAAACACACTACGAATTTCATCAATGTATGGGTGAGTCAGAGTGTTCTACAAAGATGTAAATTTCTTGAGAATCCTGTTCTTCACCACTTTAAATCGTATTATTCACATTACAACTGATCATAAGTGTTCTGTCTACATCCTATGTCTACGTGTACTAAACACCTGGTCATGCAAATATGACAGAAATAATACAAGTTCAATGATATGGTAGCTTTGAAATGATGAGTTGATATAAAACGTACACTTTTTATGAAGGCATTATCATCCTCTTTCTTCTCACAGAGCTTTGCGGCTGATCCACGTGGAGATTATCCATGTCAATGCACCAGCTTTTTTGATACAACACACATGAGTTGCTTAATAACATGTTAGATAACTAAGTCTACTCATTTCAAATTCAAATGTACTGCATACAAATGAAAAGTGTCAATACTCACCGTTTCGGGTCATTAATACCTCCTTTAGTTAATGCTTCATTTATTTAACCATAGATATGTGTTGATATTCTTACACTAGTATTGAAATGCATGGAAATACAATTAATAATAATAATAATAATGATTTATTTCCTGAATATCAGGAGCAATCCATTTTTACAGGCAAGATCAACAATAACATATCAGGTAATAGAAATTGTTTAACTGTTATGCAAACTTATTATATAATGATGCACAGAGATATTGGAATAATAAACCTTGTATTAAACTGGCATTTGTCTAGCGTCCATCATAAACATACGGGAAAATAACAGAATGCGTTCATGTCACCAGTACGAAGAGTTGCATTTTGACTGAAAATGTAGACTGAAAGGAAAGAAGGAGGACAAACAGAAGAACGGAGCAACAGTATCATGACAGCTATACTTTTCTGATTATTTAAGCATTTAGAAAAGTATAACTGTTTGAACTGGCAAATACTTGGATATTAAAGCTTATTTGGCAAGTGTTAAATTTTTATCCATGATATGTTGGCTATTTCGGAAGTGTACAATAGTATTGTTCAGATCGGGTCACTGTGAAAGGTAAGGTTTCATACGGTTAATGACACACATGCTTGAGATGTGAGCTGTGAACTCGTATGCTAGTAATGAAGTGGTCCGTGACTTATCATGTCTGGATTTCCAGATTATTCAGGAAAGAGTTGCTGGGTCCTGTTGGTATTAAAAAACAAGCTTATCATGCGTTTAAATAGTTGTAAATTATCACAGGAGCGGATAGAAAGTGGTAACCTATTCCATAGTAAATTGTACAATGTTATGAAAAAGTTATTCCGTGATTTGTGTTTGCATTTTTTGGTATACAGTGTTTGAGCCAGATTTCTCAGGTTATATTTGAGAGCAGTCTCCCAGGGGGGGGATAAAACATTGACAAAGTGAGGCCGTGAATTATTTTATGAAAATAAATTAGGTTAGATTTTAGATGGCGTCTCCATAGAGGTTCTGGAGAAAGTAACCTACATCTTTCTATATAAGTTATGTTACCGTTTTACTCCAGTAATCGTCGGGTGAAGAAAAATATATTGCTTATTTTGGTAGAGAACAAATTGACTTCACAATGGAGAAGAAATTAGGAAAAGTCATTGTAGATAGATTTGACACATATTCCAGTGAACCAAAAAGATACGTCAAAAGACAAGACGTTAATCAGAATCAGCATGCTCGAAGGCATAATATAAGATAACCAAACAAAATGTTTCAGGAACTTGAGACGAACCTAAAAGGAATGAATAACACTTGAGGAAAGCAAAAAAAGACCCAGTTGCAAATTCTGATATAGAACGCTGGTCAACTGCGCTTGTTGCACAAGGTGTAACAATTAATGGAATTCATTGCCTAGGGTGAAACATTTTGAATGTATTCTCATTTGAAATTTCAGTCAGTGAATTCATTTTCTGTTTTAAGCATTTGAATTAGTGTTGATTACATTATTAATTACTAAATTCTAATTAAATGATGTAATAGAATGAATCAAATAGTGCGCATTAGGTGTGACATAGTGAACAACAGATGAGCAACAAAATACGGACATCGATATACACATTTGGCTATACACGTTACTTCACTCAGTATTTTTTTGTCTCAAAGTAAACTAGCCTGCAAGTTCTCACCATCAAATTAGGGATATTGATACAACAATAATCCATCACATAATAAAATTTAAATACAATGGAAAATTTCAGCACAAAGATCGACAGTATAAGTATGAATTTGTTTAAATTAGGAGTGTATGAATACATCAATTTTAGTCAATTTCCCTGCACGTCTATCGTAGATCTGTGATACTTTCCACACGAAAGTTTTATGTTTTATTCTCGATGTTTCACCATCATTTCAAACACTTGCTCTCATTAATTGTTTTCATAGACTTTGTCAAAATTCCACAATAAATTAACTTCTAACCTGTCTATTAATTGTCCCACAGAGTTAAATCAAGTGAAAATATGTGCCTAATCCCCAGTCTAACATCCTGTCTAACTTGGTGTATAGCTTAGTGTACAATTCATTAAGGTCTAATTGAAATCATTCAACATTTATGTATTTGTTTAACTGATATATGGCAAATATCAGTCTATATAACAGATGAGGTGTATTATGAAGGAATTGGTAAATGCCAACACTTAATCAGTTCAAAGTTATACAGAATAGTTAATAAATGGCACTGAATTGTGGTGTTTGCAATATTATTGCATTCACTCTATGAGCATAATGTGAATGTAAATGAAACCTTGAATTAATTTTATAAAAAATGAAACATTTTTCTTTTCTTCATTTGTTACTTTTCTGTTTTAAGCATTTGAATTAGTGTTGATTACATTATTAATTACTAAATTCTAATTAAATGATGTAATAGAATGAATCAAATAGTGCGCATTAGGTGTGACATAGTGAACAACAGATGAGCAACAAAATACGGACATCGATATACACATTTGGCTATACACGTTACTTCACTCAGTATTTTTTTGTCTCAAAGTAAACTAGCCTGCAAGTTCTCACCATCAAATTAGGGATATTGATACAACAATAATCCATCACATAATAAAATTTAAATACAATGGAAAATTTCAGCACAAAGATCGACAGTATAAGTATGAATTTGTTTAAATTAGGAGTGTATGAATACATCAATTTTAGTCAATTTCCCTGCACGTCTATCGTAGATCTGTGATACTTTCCACACGAAAGTTTTATGTTTTATTCTCGATGTTTCACCATCATTTCAAACACTTGCTCTCATTAATTGTTTTCATAGACTTTGTCAAAATTCCACAATAAATTAACTTCTAACCTGTCTATTAATTGTCCCACAGAGTTAAATCAAGTGAAAATATGTGCCTAATCCCCAGTCTAACATCCTGTCTAACTTGGTGTATAGCTTAGTGTACAATTCATTAAGGTCTAATTGAAATCATTCAACATTTATGTATTTGTTTAACTGATATATGGCAAATATCAGTCTATATAACAGATGAGGTGTATTATGAAGGAATTGGTAAATGCCAACACTTAATCAGTTCAAAGTTATACAGAATAGTTAATAAATGGCACTGAATTGTGGTGTTTGCAATATTATTGCATTCACTCTATGAGCATAATGTGAATGTAAATGAAACCTTGAATTAATTTTATAAAAAATGAAACATTTTTCTTTTCTTCATTTGTTACTTTTCTGTTTTATCATTTTTATTTCTGTTTACTTAATCGTATGTGACCTGATTAGGGTGCTAAAATCATGTGAGTATATTCTCTTGTTAGCTTCATTAACGCATTCCATTGGAAGCATAACTATGCAAATCTCATTAAAGAATAAGTAAATTTTTGTATTAGGAAATCAATGGAATAATAGTGAAACGATGACAGGTTGAATGGTCCATTTCAGAATAAAACCGACTACAATACAATTTGTCTTCGTTATTAGCAATCAGTTCAACCAGATAACTTGATAATGAATAAATAAATAGTTTATTCCTAAGTAACAATTTGTACATGAGAGCGTACCAGTTAACAGGCATAATCAGAATGTTATGGCTTGTTTGTAACAGGGTTTTAGTAAAGTTACTGTTATGGAATTGACGATATATGAAAATAATAATTAGTTAAGAAGCCGACAGTAGAAAGCTTCACAGTTTTCAGATCTAAAGTACTAGAAGTATAATTTGTATTATAGAACACTTCCAATATACAACCACGCGCTTTTTGTCCTTAGTGTTGTAACCTCTGGAAACGGCTGCGAGTGAGCAGGATGAACCATGGGGACTATCCACAGACAGGATAATGCTGGTAGTTTGAAATTTTGTTAAGGTAGCCAATTTTTGTGGGCCTGTCTTGAGCGGTGAGTTGTTGGTGCATTGATTACATTCCAGGCCAGCGTTTGGAGTAAGTTGCTTAAAGGAGATCAATTCCTTGCAAGTCCAGACCATAAACTCGGGAATACGGTGACATAGATTACGAGATAGAATGAAAAAATGAATTTAATTAGTGGTATCAAAATAATCAGTTTCTAACTAGAATCTTCTTTTTCGTATTTTTTTGTTTTTCACTTATTATCTCGAGGTTAAGTGGTAAGTTGTCGAAGATTTGGTACGAGTCTTTCTAATCTAGATATGGGGAGATCAGTCGTTATCTAGTCTGCATTCTCGTGTCACACATTGAGCAGGCCGATTATTTCGCACGTTATACTAGAATTTGGACAAATCGGTTGTTTATTCAGTGCCTTGGATTCACTAAATAAATGGTTTTTTGCTAGGATAAAGTGATCTATGCTATCAAGCGTACGTATTTCTGCCAGTAAACTATTCCAAACGGTAGTGAATTTATGCACGAAAAAATTAGATGGCATTTTAGTGTTACAGTGTCCCACCCACACTATACCCGTATGATTTCTAAGGCTATAATTAGGTGCATCGATAAACTTTAATATAGGGTCGGGGGAGTATGCAAGACGGCGTAAAACTTCGAAATAGAATTTTAGATTGAGCTTAGCTCGCCTTTTCCAAAGTGGTTCTAAGCCCAATGTATCGCACCGTGTATTATAATTAAGTCCATAATCCATTCCCAGTATCTTTTTTGTGAAGTATCTCTGTATTCCTACTATCTTTAGCTTATCAATTATTCGGAGGCTGCTGAGTATGAGTGGGCAGTATCCAAGTAGCGGGCGTACACAGACCTTGTATAATACCAATCTAGACTCACGTTGGTAGAAATTGTGGATAATACAATTCATAAGTCTGCGTGTCATTGAGGTGATAAATAGTGTTAGTTCCTTGAATGTAAGTTCCGCAGTGTGTCTTAAGCCTAGATCCAGAATCGTCTTACATTAGGGAATTTGTTCCCCATTTACTACAAAGTGTAGGTTGAGGTTGCGACACCCAATGCTGATCTAGCCACATTTCTTAGTGTTAAAGTGAAGTTGGTGTTCTTTACACCAGGCAGTGACTTCGTCTAGATCTTGGTATACGATCTTAACAGTGTTGTGTAGCTCATTTATGTCGCATGAGTAGACAACTATCAGTCATCTGCGTATAAGAAGGTTTTACCAGTGTTAAAACAGTTACTGATCCTGTTGATATATATTGTAAACAAAAGAGGCCCTAGTACGCTTCCCTGTATAACCCCACTAATTACTCACTTAGGAGATGATTGTGCTGAGTTTACTTTTGTTATCTGATATCGACTAGTTAAGAATGATTAAAGCCATCTCAGCAAAGGGTTTCGAATCCCTATGGAGTATAATTTCTCATAGATTGTGCTGTGTGATACACACACACTGAGGAAACCACCAAACTGTGTTACAAGACAAGCACTAACTTGGAATCCTCAAGGCCAAAGAAACAGAGGAGGACCCAGGAACACATTGCGTCGGGAATTGGAAACAGACATGAAGAGAATGAACAGAACTTGGGAAGGGCTACAAAGGAAAGCTCAGGACAGAGTTGGTTGGAGAATGCTGGTAGGCGGTCTATGCTCCACCTGGGGGAAACAGGCATTGATTGATTGATCATTAGTTATCTAATAATCCTATCCACACTGAATCCATACTGTAATTATCCATTGATTTTCAATACTATATACTTATTCATGTACAAGCACACTTCTTTATTCAAAAATTTCGCCCCTTTAATATCACGTGAGTGAAAATTCCCAATTTCATCACACAGTTAACTGCACTGTTTGACCTCTCCATTACTATAATTCTCTATATATTTTACACGGTTATTAGTGCATATTTTTACTCTGTTCCAATGTACTTTACAATTATTATTATTATTGTTATTTTCTGTCTTCTGTCATCACTTATAAACCAATTCAAATTGTTGATTACAACTTGATCTTTTAGTTATATTGGGTTTATTAGTTGGCTAACAAACCTATTTATGCAAAGTCTAAGCTACGACTACGCATTGAACTCTTTAGAATTTCTCTTTCTTTCTTTTTTCTTTTTCCTTTTTTTATTTACACGTCCTACATCACATTAGCGTTTATACTCTTAATACTACTTTGCTAATTTGATTTATTGAATTATTATACTCAACTGATGAAGCCCAAAATGGTTTCTTCACAACGCTTATTGTAAATGAGTAGTATGTGATTAAAATAAATAAATAAATGCGAAATTTTAGTAACTTGTTTAGCAACTTTGAGGCCAAACTACCTACAAATTATAAGCGCATGGAACTTGTAGAAAGTACATTGTCCAAAATACCTTTCAGCGCTAAATGCATAACTGAAGTTATCGGAAACCTTAGGTCTACAAAAGGTTCAGTAACCGATGGCACCCCCATCAGTCTACCTCAAAAGATGTGGCGAGAATATGCCACTTCTACTCCTTAAATAGTTTGACTTGTCACATCATAATATAATAAGTTTGCATAACAGTTAAACAATTTCTATTACCTGATATGTTGTTGTTGATCTTGCCTGTAAAAATGGATTGCTCCTGATATTCAGGAAATAAATAATAATTATTATTATTATTAATTGTATTTCCATGCATTTCAATACTAG
Organism: Schistosoma mekongi; assembly: GCA_034768735.1. Classification (NCBI taxonomy): domain Eukaryota; kingdom Metazoa; phylum Platyhelminthes; class Trematoda; order Strigeidida; family Schistosomatidae; genus Schistosoma; species Schistosoma mekongi. The sequence goes on along the minus strand of CM068306.1, from coordinate 6,017,524 downwards.
TGTAAGAATATCAACACATATCTATGGTTAAATAAATGAAGCATTAACTAAAGGAGGTATTAATGACCCGAAACGGTGAGTATTGACACTTTTCATTTGTATGCAGTACATTTGAATTTGAAATGAGTAGACTTAGTTATCTAACATGTTATTAAGCAACTCATGTGTGTTGTATCAAAAAAGCTGGTGCATTGACATGGATAATCTCCACGTGGATCAGCCGCAAAGCTCTGTGAGAAGAAAGAGGATGATAATGCCTTCATAAAAAGTGTACGTTTTATATCAACTCATCATTTCAAAGCTACCATATCATTGAACTTGTATTATTTCTGTCATATTTGCATGACCAGGTGTTTAGTACACGTAGACATAGGATGTAGACAGAACACTTATGATCAGTTGTAATGTGAATAATACGATTTAAAGTGGTGAAGAACAGGATTCTCAAGAAATTTACATCTTTGTAGAACACTCTGACTCACCCATACATTGATGAAATTCGTAGTGTGTTTTAAATTATTAAAGAGATATTGCTTATTATATTGGGTCGATATGTTATAAAAAATCTACCGATAAATATTAATTAATCTCACTTGTTAATCATAATCCTCCTCTCAACATATCATTGTCAGTTGTGTAGTTTCAATTAGAATACCATGAATTAATAATAACCTGAAACTCATCTCGTGTGATGGATAACAGAGATGAAAAGCATTCGGTAAGGCGTGTTTCTGACATGTTGTTGACGATAAGAATCTATTGTCGTAATTATATGTAGAGTATTATGAAAAGAACTACTCAATTGTAAAGTGATACATATCAGTTATATTTAACTCTTCAGTCATATAATCACCGGAACAAAATAGACGATTATCCTTTAACACCCTGTCGCAAAATATTTTTTTATTCATTTTCCAGTTGATAAGAATAAAATAAGTAGTAGCTACTCTTTGGATCAACACATTCTGAACATAAGCCGGGAAATTCCAGTAGTTAAAAACTAGAAATCGAAATCAACCGATTTATTTATTATATGACTGAAGAGTTCAATATAAGTGACATGCTTCACTTTACAATTGAGTAGTTCTTCTTTTCATAATACTCTACACATAATTACGGCAACAGATTCTTATCATTAAAATGTTGTCAGTAATACAACTTACCGGTCCATTTTCATCTCTGTTATCCACCATCTCTAATGGACTCCAGGTTTTATTAATTGTGTACTTTAAATGATGCTGACTTACACTGTTATTTTTGCAGTTAAACTGAATTAATGTCATGGTTGTGATAATAGGTAGCTAATAAGGATCTGCTTCTAGCATAGAAGAAAAAACTGTACACATTATCGACCATACTGAATGTGTTTAATTGATGCGTTCACACAATTTTTAATCTAGGCCTTATTGTTTTCGATTAGGCAACAACAAAAGAGTGCTTGAATTTGGTATAAAGATGTCCAAATATCTGTAAATAAATCATTTGTACCATAGTTTACTACAATCTACACTGTCAAGTTGTTACTGGAATCTCTGCCAGTATCACAATCATACTAGTAATCAATCAATCAATCAATCCTGGTTACCCCAAGTGGAGCATAGATCGCTCACCAGCATTCTCCAACCAACTCTGTACTGGGCATTCCTTTGTAGCTCTTCCCAAGTGCTCTTCTTCTTTTTGATTCCCCATACAATGTGTTCCTGGGTCTTCTTTTGATTCTTTGGCCTTGAGGATTCCAAGTTAGTGCTTGTCTTGTGACACAGTTTGGTGGTTTCCTCAGTGTGTGTCCTATCCACCTCCAGCGTCTTTTCCTAATTTCTTCCTCGGCTGGAAGTTGATTAATTCCCTGCCTCAGAAGGTTGTTGTTGATGGTATCTGACCAACGAATCCTAAAAATCTTGTGCAGACAGTTGTTTATAAATACTTGTATCTTCTGAAGGATACTTTTCGTAGTTTTCTATCCAAGTTTCAGCTCTATGCAACACAACAAACTGTCTTCACGTTTGTATTGAAAATTTTGACTTTAATGTTGACCAATAGTTGGTTTGGGTCACATATATTTTTCAGTCGTAGAAATGCTAGCCGTATCTTACCTTACCAATCCGTGCCTTCACATCCGAATCAGACCCTCCTTGTTTGTCGATGATGCCGCCCAAATACGTAAAGGTTTCAACGTCTTCCAGAATTTTTTCGTCAAGTGAGATTGGGTTAGTGTTTGTTGTTTTGTATTGAAGGATCTTGCTTTTCCCTTTGTGTATGTTGAGGCCAACTGTTGCCAAAGCTGCTGCTATATTGTTGGTCATCATCTGCATTTGATGTTGTTTGTTAGATAGAAGAGCGTCGATGTTGTCCATTTCATTCCGAGAGTGCCTTGAGATGTTGCAGTCTTCATCATCTAGTCAATGACCAGTAGGAAGAGGAAGGGCGAGAGTAAGCAGTCTTGTCTGACACCGGTCTTTACTTCAAATGAATCTGTGAGCTGACCTCCATGCACGATTTTACAATGTAAACCGTCGTAAGAATTACGTATGATGTTGACTATCTTCTCGGGTACGCCGTAATGTCGTAGTAGGCTCCATAATAATCTCCTATCAGTTCTGTCGAATGCTTTTTCATAGTCGAGGAAGTTGATGTAAATTGGTGAATTCCATTCACTTGATTGTTCAACAATGAACCGTAGAATAGCGATTAGGTTAGTACACGATCGGTCTTCACGGAATCTGGCCTGTTGATCTCAGAGTTAGGCGTCGACTGGGTCCTTTATTCTGTTTAATAACACTCTGTTGAAAACGTTTCCTGGTACTGAAAGTAGAGTAATGCCTCTGTAGTTTTCACAATTGCTGAGATCGCTTTCTTTGGTATCTTGATGAGGTACCCCACTTTCCAGTCTGCTGATATCTGTTCTTCCTCATAAATTTTCGTAAAGAGAATGTGTAGTATCTTTGAAGCAAATCCTCTATCTGTGTTCAATTCCTCAGCTAGCATGATTTCTAGCCTATGGATTTGACACTCTTCATTTGTTGGATAGCCATTTTAATTTCTTTGACTGTTGGTGGGTCGGTATTTATAGGGAGATCGGTGGCTGCTGCTTCGCTGACGGGTGGATTCAGTGGGCTGGTCTGTGTTCTACCCCGCCTGTTTTGTTGTTCATGCACTTCACTGATTGGTTTGCCAGCCTTGTTCTTGATTGATCGTTCTGAATTTCCCAGCTAGCTTCTTTGTTGCATCGAATAGGTGTCTCATGTTTCCTTCTCTGGCAGCTTTTTCTGCTGTCATTGCTAGGTCTGTTTATTCGACCTGATGCTCCTCTTCATTTGCTTGTTGACTTTGGTGTATTTGGGCTGTGCCTTGGCTTTCTGTGTTCTTGTCCGGCTGCAATTAGTTGCCATCATCCTGCTCCTTTTTTCTTGGATCTTGTCCAGAGTACCGACAGAAATCCGTTCTTAATGATGTTGTTTATTGCGACCCAAAAGCTTCTGTCATGTTGTAGTTATTGTTTCTTTAATCTCTTTCCAGTTGTCTTCCATATTAGCTTCACCTTCTTCTAGTAGATCATGAAATGCATGAAACTTATTATTGAGAGTTATTTTGAATTTGCTGCGTTTGTTAGTATCCCGGAGAAGGCTGTATTAGACTTTTGCAATACTGCCGCTTCAGTTGTCCAAAGCTTTCTTAGCTTCTGTTTCATTCTATCCACCACCAGATAGTGATCGGAAGTTATGTTAGCTCCTCTCCTTGCTCTTACATTTTCCATGGTCCTTCTAAACTTTTTATTGATGTAGATGTGGTCGATCTGGTTTTCAGTAATGTGTCCCGGCGTAACCAATGTAGTTTAGTGTATACGTTTGTGGGAGAATATAGTGCCACTTATAATAATTTTGTTGAAGGCACATAAGTTTACAAGCCTCTCACCATTATCATTCCTTTCTCCCAGTCTATGTTGTCTCATGATGTTTTCATAGCCAATGTTATCCACTCCAACCTTGTCGTTGAAGTCCCCCATCAAAATGATCATGTCCTTGGCTAAACATTTTTTGATGGTTAACTGCAGCCTCGCATAGAACTGGTCTTTGTCGTCTTCGTGGCTATCTTTGGTGGGTGCGTAGCACTGGATGACATTCATTGTAATCCGTTCCTCCTTCGTCTTGAAGGATTCTGTGATGATCTTAGGTCCATGAAATTTCCATCCAAAAGAGCCTTCCATGGATCTTTGGACAAGAATAATGCTACTCATTGTGTGTGTGGGGCGTTTTCTCCTCTGTGGCCAGAGTATAAAAGCATATTTTTTGAAGATGATCGGTCCTGTCTAGATTGCAACCAATGCGTTTTGCTTATTCCAAGTACCTTTAGGTTGTATCTTCTCATTTCTTCAGCTATCTGCATTTTTCTCCCTGTCTCTTACATCGTGCAGACATTCCATATACCTATATTAATTGTTGATGTGGTTGTCAAAAGGGACATCAGCCTCGTGGTCCCCGTAGAAACTCGGCATTTACTATGAGGCGTCATAACACACCTTTCAACTCCCGAGGCAGAGCTAAAATAGTTATAAAGTTTTTTCCTGGTTAGCTTTTATTAGCAGGGTTGCTGTTTAACGGGATGGGATTGCTAACCCCATGCCCAACCCACCTTTTTTATCCGGGCTTTGGACCGGCAGCAACCCTTGGGGGCTCTGTCTTTACGTATACTGTAATTAAATTGTTTTCATCTCTGCAACTTATATATTATCTATCAACAGACGTTAAAACGTTGAAATATTCATCATGATCGAAGTTATCATATGATATTTTCATGACTACCTCCACAAACTAATAGACAATTCACTGAAACATTCCATTACCGTTTTATGCATTGACACTGTCATGATTTTTCAGTAATTAAAATACTTTGGATATAGCACTTCGTTGAATTCGTGATTAAAATAGATAGATAAAACTACAATTTCAATATAAAAATAGGGCGTACAGACATCCTGATATAATTAAATACACCTTAACGTCATTCAATGTCTTGTCACTTACAAGTAAATGGAAGGGCAAATTAGTAATTTCATCCAGTGTATTAACAAAACTTAATTGTATGAGTGGTGGGTATAAGGTCTGCTAGACATTTAAAAAATTTCAAGATCGTTTAAATGCACATCTTTCATTCATTCTGTATGTGCTTAAAAGTTAAATTTAAGTCGATACTGTCATATAATTTAGTCAGTAGTAGGAACATCTTCTTGTTTAGGAGGGCTAACTTTAAGCTCTGAGCGTTTGGATTTATTCAAGCCATTTCGCTGTTACAGGATACTTTAACGTTGGTAAGTGGAGTTAAGTAAATACTGCCAAAGAACTACCATTGGTGTTGTAAATTGAGAGACGTGTCAGACATAAATAAAAGCAAACCATATGAAAAGACGTAATCATTTTCAAAGTTCGGGCAAAAGATATTTAAATGCTTACAGGAATGATATTTTAAGTCACATGACTTCTTAGTATCCATACAAACTACCATGAATTTCACATAAATAAAAGTGACCCAGAGGTTAAGCTGTATCAAATTGTGAATCGTCATCAGTTTCATGATGGGTATTCTCAGCTGTTCATGTTTTTTGCTTAAAAGATAAAAATGTGTAGAGGTAGTCGACTAATATCAAAATAATGTAATTGAATCGCTTAACATTTCAGTCAAAATTACCCACTTTCAATTCAACTGATACACTGAATAAGTCGTACTCACAATCATTGGCATTAGTCTGCATCAATGATTTTAAATATCTCGGACTGTTCTCTCATTCATTGAAGGCTAATAAATCGAAGACAATAATTTAATAAAATATCAGTTATCTTTCAAGTACCTTTGTCCTACTCTTGCCAGTGACAGTAATCTCCTTTTGAGACGGTTTTTTGATGAGTTATATGATTTGTCAGTTAATCTTAACTAACATTGTAGTAATCACTTATTGTGATTGGATGCCAACACTAATTTTGATTGATTTTGCTTGAGTTGCCAAATGATATTGTCCGTCGTTGTTTTCTCATTGGTCGTACTACCTTGACAAATCACGACAAATCAGTCAGTTGTTACAAAATTGGTTGTAACACCATTCACATTCATAATATTCATCTATTTTGTATTGTTATAGGCAAATGAGGTAAGCACTCAATGAGTCGTTGTACACAATTAATGATGCATCACATGAGCTATTGTATAAATAACAAATGAATTATTATTACATTTTTAGAGGTTTAGGTGATCTACTCACGTGTTTATTGACATTAGTTGTTCTCACTGTAACGACACCGTCTGATCTTCGTCATGATGATTTATTTATTAAATTAAAGACTATGATTCTCAATGCAACTGCTGAGAAGATTGAATGGTCAAACAATACATGTCGACAGGTAAGTCATCGAATTGGTGACAATCTGAATTAACAGTCCAACCACTATTATTATAAACAATTGGTTTGTGTTAATAGTTCACCACCAGACATACTCAAGGCTTTTAATGATTCTAATCAACGTGAAGCAGTAAGCTGTTAACATATTTGCATTGAATGTTTCATGTATCAAACTACACAGGTAATCTGTAAAGACCCAAGAAAACTAAGGCACAAAAAATGGGTTAAGTTTGAAATTCCACGTTAACGAATGATTTGTTTAGACATTTTCTCCGGAATTTAAAACGCAATCTGATGGCACAGAATATAAAGAGATTACTGTCAACGGAAATGGTGCGGAAATATTTTTCATTACTGGAATTAATTAACTATAGTTTGTTTATTGAATGATGTAAATTGTGTGTACCAATTTAAATAGCATCGTCTCCCTATTCATGATTATCATTGAAAATATTCCCTAAGAATATTTCAGCAGTTTACATTCGATGTGAATTGATTCAATTGGATTTATACTGTTTCAGTAAACCAGTAATAGAGAATAAATTTGTTCAGTTAGTAAAACACGTTTAATCAACTAATGGTGTGCACCATAATACGAATGTTATTGATGAAAATTGAAGGATCCCACTGAATATGTTACGCATTGGCTTCCACAACTGTCAAGCTATGTACCTCGTCAATAAATTATTGCATTCAATAAGGATTTACCAAACAAAATCTATGTCATGTGCACCTAAGTGATAATGAGCATTCACTTTTGTGTTAGTGTTAATAGTTTGATTGAAATGGGTTATTTTGTGAGGTGAATATTTTACATTGAATAAGATGTGTTTAATTGGATGCGAATTCACTCAGATGTGATTGTATTTCTTACTAACTGGTGTGAATGTTCTTCCGTGTTTTTGTTGCATTGTCTAAGGTGGAGTAAAGATAGATGTGTCCGGAATGAAAGTTGTATTATCAAGAATCGATGTTTTGAATGGTAATGTAGACAGTCATCTCTTCGAGATATTATCAAACGGTTGGTTCTATTAATGCATTTCTATTAAAACTGAGTTATTTAACAATGTGTGTTTGCTATTGAAATCTGATGAATTAGAAGATTTTGCACTAAACTAAAACTCAGCCTGAGGTTGCTGCCAGTCTCAATCCAGGATAGTGGGTGGAAGGGAGTTTTAGACATGGCGTTAGCAATCTCACCTCGAGGAAATGTAACTTTGCACAAAAGATAGCCAGTTAAAGCCTTTTTAGCCATTTTGTCTCCGCCCTGATAGTTAGAAGGTCTTCAGTTCGAAGCGAAATCACGCCTTATGGCGGAAGCTAAGTTTCCTTAGAAGTTAAGGGGTTGTCGCCTCTTCTGACAATCAGAGCAACAATTAATATTTGTAAATGTGATGTTTTCTTAGTGTGGGAGATAGGGAGAAACATGCAGATAACTGAAGGAATGGAAAGATACAACTTGATGATACTTGGAACAAGCTAAACCGATTGGTTCCAAGCTGGACCACATTGGTTGACATTAATCAAATATAACTGTCGATGCTGGCTACGATATGTTACAATTTATAGTATTAAAATGTAAGTTTTATATTTGATATGTTCACAAAATGTCAGATGTTAAACCATAACACCAAGAAACCAACATTCGGAATTTTCCAACATACACTTATCCATTCGAATCTGATGTTGAAGGTTGTTTCAGATATAACCAGTGACAATTTTATTGTCGTCATTGTAACTTGAAAATGCATTATTTTCAAATCACAAATGATACAGCTAGTAAAATTGGACAAATTAGTTCTGGTTGGTCGATTGTGTAATGCTATAGTGCATTTTACACATCTAACAATTGGCTCAATAGTTCTGTGATATTAACTCAACTGAACCTCGTATAGTGTAAGCCTGACAACCTGAATACTCACACCCACTTAGTTCTTTAAACTCAGTGATCAACACCTCGATATACATTGTGGGTATTCACTAATGTGACTGAACTGTTTAGTATGATCATGTAACTGTTACTTACAATAATCACAATAATTTGATAATGATCTCATCAGTATGAATAATTTTCATTGTGGTGAATTGTATGTTGTCGACTGAAGGTAGAAATGTGAGCAAAGATGAGAAATAGACATTAATCACTGGTATTTTAAATCGTAGTATTCACTAATGTGATTGTTTCTAAAATTTTAAGAGTACAAATAAACAAACCCATTTCCGAATCAAAACAACAAAGGTGGATCAATGTAATGGGACAGTGGGTATACATGATGCACATTATTTAGCTATTGATGTGAAATTTATTATTTTGAAGACTACACTATGTATCAGTGTCATCAGAATGAATACGAGATATCAGTATTGTAGACATGATATTAAGTTTAAAATATACTTCTAAATCCCTCATTACACAAAATTGATATTAATCACCCCTATGATAAAATGACAGCATCAAGCAATTGGAGATTAACGCCACTCATTTGCATAGATTTATTTTAATCAGAATATGTTACTTACTAAGCTTAATGAAATGAATGTTTCTTTGTAACAGTCAACTACTTAGCTATCAGATGGCTGGATATCATTATTGCTGTTGAGGGAGAATTGTACATAGGTATGTTCTAATAACATGAATATTTTGATGCATTTCACTATATATCACAATTATTCTGTGTAAAATTATGATTTACTGGTGGGCTTCACCATGAGATCGTAGCCATTCAATTAGGGACATTGCACTAAATATAAATCACTCATCATCATTTGTAAGTTGAATATATCAACCAACGAATCTCGAATTTGATCTTTTGTGTGTTGAATCATGTAAAATGATAATGCTGATTGTGATCACTTACTCGACATTCCCTATTAAGTAAATTCCCATATCAAACAGGGATTATTATCAACGGATCGCAACTACTTGTCTTCAAATGTGCACTGATAGTGTCATACTGAATGCATAATCTATATATACCAATATAAGTACAACACTAATAGACTTTCATGTGGTGTAAACAGTTGATTATTTTGCTTGAATATGAACAGATTTGGTTTGCATTATTGTTTGCATATTATCATGATGTGATTAAACAATACACTGAATGTAACATTTATCCACTCATTTCAACAGTGGAAATACTTGTAGATGTAACGATGAATCGATGAATCGAATTGTCAACAATTACATTCAGCTAACTATTAAATTGTGTTTTACAGCTCAGGTAACTCTAACTATGTACCCGAATGGAGTGATATGGATTTATTATGAGAACGTAAGTTGAACATTTTACCAGTGATAGTAGACCTACTTGGTTGTGTATTGCACTTTATAATTGTTGAATGTATGAAATGTGGTTTCATCCACTTACACTTTTAGTGAAATTCGTCTGTTTTGCATTACGTAAATTGAGTGGGAAACGTATACTTGAAAGATGATGTTATTTCAGTAGCGATGTAGTGACTGTAAGTATAGAATTGAGATGACTCATAGTAACATTAATATATTACAATATGCATCTGTATTTTATTGGTCACACTGACTGCACGATCATACAGTTGACAAATCTTGTCATTGAGTACAATGATGATTGCACCTACAATGTTGTGAATGTGATTATTTAATAGCTTTCAATGTAAGTTTTGATAAGTTAGTTAAGGTTTTAACTACTATTAAGTCACAGATTATTCACCCTATACTTAATCTGCGTTAGTCCAATTTGCATTCATTCACCTGATCCATTGCTCTGAATTATTTCAATTGAATGCAACAGTCAGAATATTGAAATATCCATTTGGACATTACGTTTCTTCTGTTCCTTTGCAGATACCAGATCTAAATGACATTGGAAAATGGAAATCGCCATACGCAGGTGAATTTGTCATGTACAATGAAATTCATTCAATTTTACCCCCTAAATAAACCATATTCATTAACTCATTATTATTAGTATTATTATATTAGGAAATAAATTCGTCAGATCACTTGTCATGACTGCAAAACATACATCGTGGAAATATTCTTTGAGATTGTCCTGCTAATCAATGTAGATTTGGTTGTGAAATATTCCATCAGCCTAGATAGTGATGCCAACAGTAGTGTATCAAAGTGATCTGATGTGAATTCATTGACAGTACTGTATATATATATATACGAAGGCATCTGAGAAGTGTATTAAGTGATAATAGTATACAACTCTATCATGAGATCTTAACATACTTATTAACTCTATGCGAATATTGTTGGACACAGTCAGTTATTTAGGCGTTAATAACATTAACTCCACAATCATATACACATTCTTATGTAAAAATTATCATGGCATTTATTTGTCTCACTTTAGTGTATATGTGGCCAACTGGTAATGTCCATCACTATGGTACAATACATGTTCCTAAATCCATGATTAAAACTGGCACGCTTGTCTACTTCAAACCAACTGAAAGTGAGTGATGTAAATTGTGTGACAATATGTGTATAAAGCTGTTTTGTATTTGGTTTAGCATCTCTAACTGTCTTCACCGCATTTGGTAAATAGTATTTGTATCATTCTGTTACTGTAATAGTTCACAATATACTCAACCGATATGAGATCATCGCAAACCCAAACTCTCGGAAGTAAAATCTAATTCACTGTATGACCTCGATTGTAAGTGTAGTTCATCGAATATTTTAAGTTTGAACACTGAAATCCACTCCTTCCTATTCAATATGATCGTAAATTGTTTGACATTTGTAAATATGAGTTGAACATGTAGAATTCGCCAAGAACATGATAATAATAATCATGAAGGTGATTTGTGTTGAAATGAAACTGTAGAAAAAGGTTCATCTTCAAAACACTTTATTAATAATCAAATAACAATTCAAATATTTCCATGCTGTTTGCGCATGTAATGCTTGGGAAACAATCAGCCAATCATATATTACAGTGAAATATGACTCTCTATTTAAATGTAATTATTGATGGGTTTGATATGAGAAAACGAACTGAAGTCGATAAATCTTCGGAGACACTGTTTGACAATTGCAAAACCCACCATCAATAAATTTGATAACATAACTGATCACTGTGTGTGTGTGTGTTTTGTGTCCTCTTTATTCTAAGTATATTCATTTAATCAGAAATTTTCACCTATTCAATTCACTAGCCAAGATGTACAATTGCGTAAAATAAGATGGCCAGTTGGGAACTTCTTACGATTACACTCACATTTGTGTCGATTAAACTGTCGTAAAGTTATCACCACAACATCACAAATTACTGATATAAATATGAGATTATTAAAAGTTGTGTGAATGACAGTAGAAGTGACTTTCTAGAGATAATACACCATGGGATGGAAGAGATATCTGACAGAATAACATTCAAAATTAATTTTGAATGTCGCAGTGCAAGTAAATACATTGCCTACATGCATAATTTCCGCACTCTCAGATTTGTTCCACACAGCGTGTACAACCTCGGTGATCTCGGTAATCACTAACTACTCTTCTTGATATTCAATTATTTAGCCTTCAACAATATCATAATGCACAGTAGAATATTATAATGTTATCCTGAACATGAAACTTTGACATTCCACATTGTACTCAAAACGCCATTACAATCATCACTAAAACATCATCACGACAATCGATTGATAACAGTTTTAATGCAGATTGGTTTCGTATTATCATGTTTGTTTATTTCATTGAATTCACAGAATATTGTTCTAAGTCAGAATCGATGGAAGCATGCATTGATGCATCGACACGTGAAGTAAAATGTTATTGGTGTGAAAAAATTCGTAGATGCAGTAACGGTTACGACATGAACACTGTTGCATGGAATGAGAATGTATATATTGTAAGTAGGTTTCGATTTAGCTAGTGATTGTAGCGTCTAATATTGACAAGACAGTATTCTTTTTGCCCTTCAATATATGCTGTTTTAACATTTTCGAGAAAATTCTCTATCTATCAATAATTTGTTTAGGATCATGCAAAAAAGTTTTACCGAATTTGGTTTGAGGTCAAGAGAGCATTCACGAACATATATAATGGTAAATTATCGCAGTTTATCAGCATTGTGATGACGGAACTGGAAATACAGTACCATAATTAAGGAAGTCATTGGTAGTTATAGGAGTGTTAGTTGAGTTTTAACTTGATGTTTTGCGATAAATATTCGGATTTTGTTTCTTTTACACAGAACACATCAGTGAACGAAAATTTAGCAACTTTTTCGCCATTGAATACAGAGACGACACAATCATCATTGACATGTCCAGATATAATAACAACAATCACGTCGCAAATGAATTCACACACGACACACAGCGGTGGCACTCGTTTGTACTTATATATCTTCTTACCAATTTCATTGACAATAGCTTTGGTTGGTATTATATTTGGCGTGATGTATTTGAAAAGAAAATTAAATGTGAGTTGAATGTAAACAAAATGTTGCGTTGATTATCGTAATGAGCATAGATCTATGGTGGATTTGTGTGGCTTAGGTTTCATTAAATGAAAGTGCCTTCCACATTACATTGCTCCACTGTCCAACCTACAAGTGAATAAATATTTCAACGTACTCTGATCAGTGTGAATACGTGGTAAACTGATACTTGAGACACTCAGTAGATAACAACATCAGAGTCAAATAATACTATCAGCATGTGATTACAGAAGGCTGATAGATTCTAATAAACAGAAGTTGTTGAAATCTTGTCACATTATTAACGTGAGTAATCGATGCATACTAAGGAAGTCGTCAGTGCGTATGTTACGAGTGCAAGTGATGAGAGATCATTGCATTATTCACTAGGTGTATTCTCAACAATCAAATTGAAGTCCAACTATATTCTTTGCCACAATATCCTACTACTCATAAAATGAAATAACTAAATCGGTTTACAAACAATATAAATAACTTGGAATTGTATAAGTGAATATTTTCGAAAATATCGTAAGTGTATTGTAGACTGATGTGATAGTCCACATAATTCACTCTCGATAATTAGTTCAGTTCGACCAATGTAACTTATAATTTAATTGTCATTAAGAGAATTTAAAGGACCTGATCATACTTAACAATAAATGAAATAGAAAGCGTTAATTAGAGGTAATCGTCAACAATGTTGTTAATCACATTGTCATCACATTAGGTGATCATGTCAACGGACAGCGTGACACAATAATTCACAGACAGTGATCCATATGTAACAGTCAAATTCTGCATTTAAATTTAGATCGCAAACGATGAACAAAGTGAAGCAAATGTGTGGTATATATCGACACAATCTGCTCAGGATGCACATACAGCAACAATAACTGACCAGCTACAGTGTATAACAAACCAACGGGAATGTACTAGTTCATCGTAATGTATGGTAAGTGTTTTGGAACACAGTCAGAAGCAACCAATATCTTTTGATGAACTCAAAAAATTAATGAATTTGCGCGTACTTTGACGATTTGTTTGTAAATCTTATAAATTATTGACTTGGTTAGTCATATAACATTTTTTCAACACTAAGTTTTTTGTTCTCAGTGTGAATTACTTTGACATTATGTTAATTAACCATGTCGTATTCTTTATATTTTAATGCTTTTTGTAATTGTCTCTTCGTTACTTTTATATTAATAATAATAATAGATTTATTCTCAAGTAGTTTTCTGTACATGAGTACATACCAGTTTACAGGCATGAATGATATAGTTTTATTAACATACAAGGATTTTGATTGTCAATGATAGGGGTTCACACTATAAAAAGGCATTGGTTAATTGAAAGTCCTGTGACATCAAAGTTCACAGTACTAGGGTGCCAGATTTAAGCATTGTAGTGCAATGCATTTTAGACAAACAAGCGCGTGCTCTTCGTCTCTGGCGCTGCGATTCCAGAGCCGGATGGAAGTGAACAGAATGGGGCAAATCCAGATACTGGGTAAGTCGAATAATATTTGGAACTTGGATAAAGACTACGACTGAGCACAAATATACGGGGTATTCTTCCGTAGCGGTGAAATCTGCTCGAGTTGATCTAAACAGTGAGTTATGAATGCATTAAGTATATTTTAAACCGGCATTAAGAGTAATTTGACGTGACGGAGACCCGTTTCTTATGCTAGAAGTCCATAAGCTCGGAGAGATGCTATAGAGAAACATACAAAATGGGAGAAATAAAAATAAATAAAGTTAGCCAGTAGTTGTAAAACAAATAGTTTTAAACCAGAATATTCTTTATTTTGTTATTTTTCCTACCACAGCATAGAGTGTTTAAAGGTTTAGAATCCTATGAACTATCACTGATTAAGTTGAGGTTGTGGTAAGTCGTGGAGTATTTAGTACAAAATTTTGGACATAATATTCTAAGTACTGCTTGTGTTACCTAGTATGTAAACTCGTGTCACACACTGAGCGGACCGACTACTTAGCACTTTATGCTAGAATTTGAATAAATCGGTAGTCTATTCAGTGCCTTGGAGTCATAAAATAGCCGGTTTATCGCTCGTATTAAGTGATCTACGCTCTCTAGCGTAGGGATTTCTGACAGTAAACTATTCTAAATGGCAGTGAACTTGTGCAAGAAAAACTTAGATCGTATTTTAGTCTTACAATGTCTTACTTACACTGTACCTGTATGGTTTCGGCAGCTATTATAAAGTGCATCGATAAACCTTAATATAGAGTCGGGGGGGAGAGTATGCTAAACTGTGTAAAACTTGGAAATAGAATTTTAGATTGAGCTTAGCTGGTCTTTTCCAAAGTGACTGTAATCCCAATTAGAAGCCTGATATAACTGTTGAACTTATCTGGCGTAGCTTTACTTCTCTTCTCTGATTTTGTTCATGATAAATTCAAAATGCAAATCTCATTCATCATGAAATATCCAATTCATAGGATTGTATGAGTTACACTTTCCCAAGCAAAATGGTAAAACTAGCAATAAAAGAATTCTGTTGCGTTAAAATCAATAAACAGAGCTTACTTCTTCCAGAAACAGCCATGTAATCTACATTTCTGCATAATATCAAAATCATAAGTTGTATGTGTATGTTACTTAGTAGCAATTTGTTATGAGGCATAAATTAATGTTGTTTACTCGTTACTCGTATCTTACACTGTGAACTCCATCAATTGACAACGATTCTGTAGGTAAATACGTTAATTACAGATTGTGTATTTTGAGAAACAAATGTAGAATATTTAAATATGTCACATGCAATGAAGAAAACGTGAATCACCGGAAGTCAAACAATTCATTGCACAGATATACTTTAGCAGTTTGAATGTGAGGCATCTTGGTAAAGGTGGTTCTGTTTTAGGATGCGTGAGTGTGTGAGGAGTGGGGTTGTTACCTTAGTATACAATTCTTAGGTGTTGTATTAGTGATTATGATGCTAATGATAAAATCTGTAAGATTTCAACCTAGTTCAAGCTATCAGTGAACTTTCATCCTGCGATGGGCCACTTGTGAATGGTAGAGGAAGGGATTCCTACTGAATTTTCATTGAGTAGTCATCTAACTCATACATGTATAATACATAAACTCAAATGAAATTGCATAGAATTGATCGAGTTGTAGTTTGTTTACTTATCTACACTTTAATGTTAGATGACTGAATGTAATTGCTAAGCAATCGTATCATTAGGTTAGAGTCTACTTGATTGCTTAATTGAACAGGATAAACATGACATCATTGACTAATTAGTGTTGTATCAATTTAAAACATCGTAGTAGAATAGAGGGTAAGTAAAGCCGGGACAAATCCCTAGTGAGGTCTCGACCAGTTATCACTGCATTACAAGTGTATATTAGGCTAATCAATGAAATACTAATTAAAGTATGCACAACATCTGCATGTTGAATACGACGAATTGTGAGTAATGCTAATCACGAATGATGACTATTTGAAGTTGATTAATAACTAAAACAGAAGTTACGATAAGAGATGTCCACAATAACATCCATATTCACAGAATGATCAATGAAATATATTAAATAGCCTTAAGTGTGTTCCTTCTTCTTCAGTGAATATTCTAGTACACCAAATAACTTCCACAGCTTTGTAGTGAATTCTATCACAGAATAGTAGATAATCATTTCTTTACTTTGCATTAATCAGAATTGGCTATATTATGGAATGTCAGTTGAATTTAAACTACAGCACGGCCTGAATTAATTAAACCACACTCTGAATACAATCAATATACGGTTAATTAGCCGCATTCTTCCAAATTATAAAATTCTTGGGAAATCTGTTATTCAGTACTTTAAGTGGTGCCATACACATTTCATCTGATCACAACAGTCTGGTTACAGTATATGATTATGTGAACTTTAAATGAAGTAAATAATCAATAAGTTCTTGTCGGCTTAGATTTTTATTATCGTAGTATTACTAACTCAGTATCATGGTTGTGGTATTATGTGACCTATTAAAATTAGTTTCAAGCATAGAATAAAGAATACTGTACCTTTATAAAATTACTCGGCAACACTATGAGTGCTTTAACGTTATAATTTACATGACTACTCTCTACCAGTTTTAATGGAATTGAACTATCAAGGGGTTTAGCCAGCATCTGTGATTGTATGATTCACTAACTGGTATGAATGCTTTTGTGTGTGTTCCTTGCATTGTTTAAGGCTCCATAATGATGCATTTATCTTGAATGAATGATGCGCATTCAATTATTACAGCTTTAGTTGGTTACTTCTATGAACATCACATAGAGACATTAACAACTGGTGAGTTTGTTCAATTTACTTATCAGGAAGTTTTTGTTGATATTGAATTATTCAACAATGAAAGACGGTCATTGGAGTAATATTGAAATGTCTATGTTGATGTAGATCATATCATCTTAGTAAAGCTAAACTGCAGGACGTTGAACTGAATATGTTCCATATTCTTGTATTAAAGTGTAAAATGCAAGCCTGGTATGTTCTCCATAATTCAAGTATTGAGTAACAACAACGAAAACATTTGAAGTAAGAAGAAAGTGTGAAAAATTTCGTAGCATATTTTTATGTCGCAATTGTCAATTATGAAAATACAGTTGCCGCTTAACCAACAATGATTTCAGTGTAATTGTTGTGATAAAAAATTGATGATGGTTTTATTAGTAAGAAGATGAGATGATGATTGGTATTCAATCACTTCACTCTAATTGGGAAAACATGTTTACAAAGATGGAAAACAAAGATTCATGAATGTCATCGGGAATCGTATGGAATCTCAGAATTCATTAAAGTGAAAGATTTTACAATTTAGTATTTGTTTAGTGGTCGATTTCACTTTCAAATCAAAGTAAATAGAGATGGATAAGTGAATTAGGACAGTATACATGCATGATGCATATTATTTAGTTATCAATGTGAGGTTCGCTATTTTGAAGTCAAAATTTATGTATCAGTGTCATCAAAATGAATACGAAATATTGCTATCGTAGACATGATATTAAGTGCATAATATACTCCGACCGCCCTCATTGCACAGAGTTGTCATTAATCACCACTATGATAAAATGACGGTATCAACTAATTGGAGATTGAGTTTACTCATGTGCAGTTATTTTCTTTAATGATACTGTGTTACTGACTAAGCTTAATGAAACGAATGTTTTTTTTTGTAATAGTCCTCTACTTAACAAGCAGATGGCCAGAAATTCAATTTTCCTCTATTAGAAAATTGCACACAGGTATATCTGAATAACAAGAATATTTTATTGTATTTCACTACATACCATGATTATTTGACTTAGATTGATGATGTTCCATTGTTATTTAAAAGTGGGCTACTTGATGTGATTGTAGCCATTTAGTAGGAGACATTCTACTTAAAAAGAATCACCTACTATCATTTGTAAGTTGAAGGCGCCGTTTACAACGATGCTTTAACTACATTGTGTGTCACTTGGAATCTTCACAAATCTTTTATTTATCTAACTGTAATCCAGCCTAATTTTTTTTTTGAAATTGAGCAAATAACAAGTATCTTAATCACTATTATCAAAGAAACTTATTTGGATTGTTTAACATTATGATTAAGAATTTGTGGTATCAGACTTTGTAGCATCAGCGTCTGTATGTTTTATTTCTATGTGACAATTACAAATATAGAACTAACCATTTTCTTTGTATAAGCAACAAATTGTTGTTGAAACATTAGACACAATTCAGTTTTTACTTTCATACATGCACTAAACACTATTTTTATACCTGTAACATTTTTTTAACTTCCTACCACATGTTTGACAGTTGGTACATTAATAAATAATTCACATACTGTTTGCTCTGACTTTAAATACACATACTTTTGTTGGTTATGCTTTGTTGATGTTAGTCAATGCAGTAACGTAGTGAATAGTTCCTCAAATCCTTCTCATAAAATCAATGTTCCTAAAATCTCGTCTACTCTTATAAAACTGAATGGTCATCTCAATATGTAGCTAGCTATACGATGCTGCAATGCATTAACAAGCCAAACGTATCCGAAAATGAATGGTCGTTTGGTCTAGTGTTCCTAGGAAGTTTGGAACGTTATGAGTTTATCGAAATAGCTAAACTGGACACAGTTGAATGTAATTCTGACTTCAATGTTGCCAAGCTCTATGTATATTTGACCACTGTACACAATGTTGATCGGTTTTACACTGACACCTAGTTTCTAAACATAAATGCTTAGAAATTGAGTGATGGTTCTTCAGTTTGTTTGTAATTAAGCTTTTGCTATTCATAATGTGGTCATCAAGAATAACGGCAGTGTGGTTTCCGCGAATGTGCCAATGTGAGGTGTTATGATGGAGGAATCAATGATTTTCCCACATGACCGAAGTCTTATAAGACATAGATACAGCTTAATAACATGGTTTGGAGAAATTTGTTGCTTCATCGGAAATGTGTTCAAATGCATGATTAGCAGTTTTAGGTTAACTACTGTAAGTCCTGAAAACTAACTGACTACACAACAACAAGCTCAGTGTATTTAAGATGAATTGTGACGTTACGAGCTATTTACGTTTCGATATGAAATTGTGCCAATGTGCACATACTACTGCTGGTATGAATGCTTAGACCCTCCGAAGTCGTTAACGAGTACATTTATTACTTGTTTGTAATTTTTGCTAGTAATTGTATATTCACATAATATATAGAAAGTGACGTTCACCCGGTATATGACCAAGTTATGTTTGTGGTATTACCAGAGCAACTTTTAACGATTGAACCCACTCCTATGAATGAAAATAAATCAGAAGTCACTGAAGGAAGGAAGAGGAGTTATATTTGATCGTGAATGGAGCTTCAATGGAATAGCAACGTGTAGGCTGGCAAACTAGAGAGAGATGCTTCCCACGGTGAGTCGCGGCGTGGTCTAGTGATAATACTTGACCAAGCGTCGTAAACTAGTCGTATCCACTAAAACAAATATGGTCGGCATCAATGTTGAGGACCTATGTAACTATTTATTTTAGGGATGTTTTATCGCCACAGACTATTAAATATTGGTTGCTAGAGTCCTCTAATATCTAGTCCAAGTCATGTTCATAGTTACATTCATAATTGTACTCTAAATTGCTTTACTGTCCTCTTAGCCCTAACTAAACCAACGCTCATGAGTAGTGCTGCATTCTATCCATCACCACTACTAGAAGCAAACGGCAGTACCATTGTTCCTTCCCATAGTATAAATGTCCACATCACAAGCAAATGTTACGGTAACTGTTACAATAAATATAATAGATTAACCCACAGTATGCAAGCTGTTAAACACCAATAGCTCACCAATAGCTCATATAAGGTCATCAATTCGCCTCATCTGACATTGATGCTAATTAATGCCCGATCTATAATAAATAAAATGACATCTCTGAGAACCCTGGTCCACCTATTAGTTATTAACTAACTAACTAAATAAATAACTACAATTAAAGAAATGAGGTTAATGGTTGTTGTTTTAAATATTTCATTCATCATCCTTACGTATACTGTAATTCAATTGTTTTAATCTCAAAATCTTATCTATTATATACCACCAGATATTAAAACGTTGAAATATTTATCAGAATCGAAGTTATCATATGATTTTGTCATGACTATCTCCTCGAATTAATAGACAATTCACTGAAACATTCAATTATTGTTTTCTGCATTGACACTTCATTATGATATTCCGGTTAATTAAATAGTTTGGATACAGCACTTCGTTGAATTCGTAATTAAAATAGATAAAACTACAATCTGAAAATATAAATAGGACATACAGACATCCTGATACAATTGAATGCATCTTAAAGTCATTCACCATCTTATCACTTAAAAGCAAAAGTAAGGACTAAGTAGTAAGTTCTTCCTAGTGTAATAAGAAAAATTAATTATACAGGTCCTTTAAAATAATTTCTACATTAACGTAGATACCTGTGTATGTAATCATTCGACTTCTTGTAATCTAACCATTACAATAGATCTAGACATTACATAACATAGTTCTAATAGATATACAGAACCGATATTATTACTAGTTAGTGATTATTTACTACTTATTAATTAGTACCCATTCTATTTTAACTCATAAACAGCTATTAAGAATACCTACTTTATGCGTTTATCATTTTACTTACGCATACAATTT
The DNA here is from genome assembly GCA_034768735.1 of Schistosoma mekongi. NCBI lineage: Eukaryota > Metazoa > Platyhelminthes > Trematoda > Strigeidida > Schistosomatidae > Schistosoma > Schistosoma mekongi. The sequence continues at coordinate 5,996,511 of CM068306.1, read as the reverse complement.
ACTCGATCAGTGACTTACAACTAGTAATAGTATTGTAATTATTATTATTTTTACCACAGCATTAACGTTAGATAACTAGGTTCGAATTCTTAATATTTGACATAATAATTTACATAACTTGCTTCTATATATAAAATAAATAACTGAACTTTATTCATCTACTAATAATCACTGCAAATGGCATCAAATGAAATAATTACTATTCTTAGTAAGTTATCATAAAGTTGAATACTATAAGGTTCCTTACTGTAATACAATTACATCATTTAACTGAAGTAAATTCAATGCAACTTGTCATCTTCATTTCATTATTCATTTACAAATATTGAACACTTAGCAAAATTTTTTTCAATAAATAAGGATTTTTATTTACCTGGTGAAAATTTTATGCTCATGTCTAACCTGAGCTTATACCATTTTCCCAATGAACCATTAAATTTTCATCTTCTGTGTTTCACCATCATTTAAGATACTTGTTCTTACCCATTTTTTTATAGACTTTGTTAAATCTTGCAGTCAAATCACTTTCCATCTGTCTGTTAATTGTCTCCCAGAATTAAATATCCTGATTATATGTGCCTAACTACAGTCTAACTTTGTGTCTAACCTGGTGTACAATTTATGAAAGTCTAATTAAAATCATCCAACATTTATTTATTTGTTTAACTAACATTCTGCAAATAGTAGCATATATAATAGATAGGGTGTATTATGCAGAAATTGGGAAATGCCAACACGTAATAAGCTTGAGTTTTACAGAATATTTGGTAAATGGGACAGAATTGCGGTGTTTGGCATTTTATTGCATAAACTCTATGACCACAATGTATATGCGAATGAAGCTATGAATTAATGTTATAAAAAGTGAGACTTTCTTTTGTTTCTCATTTTTATTTCTGTTAACTTAATCGTATGTGACCTGATTAGAGTGCCAAAATCATGTGAGTATATTCTCTTGTTAGCTTAATTAACTCATTCCATTGGAAGCATAACTATGCAAATCTCATTAAACAATAAGTAAATTTGTGTGTTAGAAAATCAATGGAATAGTAGTGAAACGATAAGGTGTAGAGTGGTCCGTTTCAGAATAAAACCGACTGAAATACAATTTGTCTTCAAAATTAGCAATGAATTTAACTGGATTTCTTGATGTCTGTCTACCTGGTGTTAGTTGATTAGACAATACAACAAGGAGAATGTAGTTTGGCGAGTTGATTAATGTTGGCTAGCTAGTTTATTACAACATATTATCGCCCAAATTATTAATTTGTCTCTATCGAACCTGAGTATCGATTTGATGCATTGCAGTGTATACGTGATATGACGCCTACTAATATAACAACACCAGCCCTATACCTCGGCAGCACTAACCGCAACTTCAACTAGCTGATTTCCTACGCGAACAGATACTCGAAACTTCGACCAACAACTCGAACAACTATTACTCGCCCAAGCCAAAAATCAAGAAGACACGAACGCAGCACTAAGAAGATTCGATTCTATTTCGTCCCAACTCCGTATATATAGTTACAATAACGACCTTGTAACAATTAGAAATATTAGCACACTAAAAAGCAGTACAACCAATCAGAAGATACAAGGTCAATGCGGAGAGTATAAACGGCGATACCGAATATCGCACAGTTTACAATTAATAAAAAAATAGCAAAAATAAGAATAATTACATGAAAAATAACTAGTTCTGTCTCTTCCTAGCAATAAGAGAAGTAGTTGAATGAACTGGGAGAGGATTATATGACCGTTTATATAACTGTAGACCAGAGTAACATTACCTAAATGCTGAAGTTACAAATGCAACAATTTGAATCGACATGGGACATTCGATTATACTAATCATACTAAACACCACACTGCAATTGATGTGTGTATATGGATGTTTGATCTGTTTTCAGAGATGGACCGAATTCGAATGCAACATTCATTGATATTAATTAATGATTTACAACCACGATTATTAAGAATAGTTTTGATGTAAAAGTGGTTTGTGTGTATTAATTGACGAATGTTTTCTCGCTTTGTTACTGATAGTTTATTCAAAATACTCCAAGTGATTATATGCTAGGTGTTTGCAAATTAAGAAGACGCCTCAATACCTGCTGACAAACGCATGACCAGCGACGACCACAAGTGAGCTAAGCTATTTTACAGCACCTCACCCTAGCTAACTAGAAAGAGACGTTCAATGTCAGCAAGAAGCGCCGATTCTACAGTCAACCTGGTAGACAAATGACGAACACCTGGTTCCTATATATACATATATATATATACCTCACCAGGCGCTAACTCCAAATACGGTTACTTTTTTCACATGATTTGTTTATTTTGTATATTTTGCGATATCTCACACGTTCTACATTATATAACACCCTTAGTAGTACTCCCGCAGTATTACCTAACTCCACACACAAACTTGTAATATCTTAGAATGACGAAATGCCATGCACTAACGCCAAACGCTCAAAACTTAACACTAATCCTCCTAAACCTAGCGATATCCCCTCTACTAGATTTTCTCCTCTTAACCCATCAGAAACATAACCAAATTGTGGCAATTCACAGCGACCAATATTTGATAGCCCTTCCTCTGCATATTCTGAAACATCAGTCAATGATGCATTTATCACCAATCAGCAACTAGCTGACGGTCGCACACCACTTGTTAAGGTCGTAAACATTGC